>JAXQQM020091306.1:0-40284 GCA_034641835.2 Pinus albicaulis | reverse complement strand
TGACTTGAGAAAAGGAAATTTCAAGTTTAACATTGTGGAAGATAAAGAGTTGTTAGTCCATGCAGGTTTAGTAGTTCCAATTGTACAACGATCCCCTGAAGGAAGCAATCTGACTATAAAGACAGAGATTGATGATTCGTGGGTAAATGGTATCATGATGATTGTAATAGCTTATAGTTAGTTATGTTTCGTTTAAGATTATTTTTATATGTAAATTTTATGACAATGGTCAAGGGATGGACTCCCTTATAACTATTGAGTGAGGGGTGACAACCCTCACAAGCGTTTAATAATAAAATTAAACGTTTGCTGGTTTTCACCCTACGGGGTTTCCAGGGTATATCGGTGTCTATTTATGTGATTTTTCATTGTGTCGTTTTTATGATGTTAATTTCTTTCATGATATGACGTTGATATTATCAATTAGGTGATCCACTAATTGAATTAAAATGATCATGGGATCGATGCATAGTTATAGCAGGAAATTTAAGTTAATATGCTACAACAAGGACAATTAATGGTTGTGTAACTCACTATGACTTTTTCTAAATATTTCTCTAAGTGATGATAAGGGGTATTTAAATGGTTAATGCAGAAATATATAAAGAAATTTATAAGGTTAAATATTCGTAAATGTTGAAAAAAAGTCCTAACTCCATGCATTTTTCCTGCGAGGTTATCGGGGTATGTTACACACACAGAAAAGCATAAATAGACCCAGAGAAATAAGAATGAAATTTTACTCCTATTAGGAGAGAGCAACCCAGATAGAACATATCTAACAATCTCGGAACAATTACAAAAAAAAAAAAAAAATGTCGACGGGGTTCGAAACTACCTGCAATAAAATTTACAGTGGCATGAGAACTCATTATACCTAGAAAAATAGAAGACAATTCATAATATAATACAATGAAGTGAGTATAATAACACAAGGGTTACCTCTGAGAATTGAAAACTCTGCTAACCAATGCGTCCTGTAGAAAAGAGAAAGGAGTGTGGTGAAAATGCTCATATGAATAAAACAAACCCAGAAGAAATTAATGTCAACAAATCGCGGGCTTACTTGTGGGGTGACGTCATGCTGATAGCCAGGGCAACCTCTGCGAACGAAACAACCATGGTCATAGAAAAAAAAAATGAAAAGTAGAGGTTCCTCTCCTGCAATGGTGAATATTTGAGCTGAACTCAATTAGAACTGATATAATAAACAAAAATCAAGAATAGTCGAAAGATAATCAAGCATAGGTCGAAAATTGAGTGGTTGAGATGATTATCTCTAAAAGTTGAATGAGGAGAAAATAAAAAAACTGAAAAAATGAAATGCGTATACCTGAGGGTGATGAAATAGAAAAAAAATGGTGTAGCCAAGAGCTGGAACGAGCTTGGCGAGGCGTCTCTCCAATTGAACAAAGTATAGACACCAGAAATCGAGCAAGAGAAACACAGAGCCAAAGAACTCTTCCAAAATCCATTTCAGAAGTAAAACGACTCGTTAAACCCAACGAACCAAAACCCTATCTGATACGCAGCATCTTCATCGTCCATTTGTCGTTAGATCAAGGGGATGCCACGGATCGAGTGGGGAAAATTCAAGAACCCTAGCACAATTGTCCAAGTCATAAATGGGATATCAATTGCAATCAACCTCAGAGTACTTCCAATAGTATGGCGGGATAGGCGTGATTAATGATTTCATACATATTACCAATATAAAATATTAAGGGTGCAACGCTGGCGTTTACACGTGAATAAATCGGGATAAGGGATCACAGCTCAAGCTTCATGTTCTTAGAAGGTCACGAAACCTAATCGACGTGGAGGACAGAACGAGCAATCAAAGCCTCACCATATAAGTTCCAAATTGCCAACGTAGACAATAAGTACGATGACTTCAATGTCGTCTACTCCAATGTAAATTTTTTCATACTGGAAATATACGGGATATCTATAGTATTATCCCATTAAACATGGCCGCAAGGCAGGATTGAATGAACAGGAATGACCACTAGAAAAAAATGACATGAATCGAATAAGTCAGCAGGCACCTTGGATAAATTGATATTCAGCCATAGTTTCCGAGCTTAGGGAAATGTTAAAGGACTTACCCCTAAGTGCATGACCTAATCACGATGCATCCATAAGAATAGGAAAACGAAATCCATAATCTATTTGTGGTGAACTTTGTAAAGGTATATGAGCATAATTACTATGAGTATGAGTATGATTGTGGATATACACGATTATATTCACCATAGGTAGGTACAGTAGATATATGAATATATATATGTACCACATAAGTTACCCCAACCTTTAAGGGAGGAATCAAATCAAAGTAAAATAATGACCAAGATGCACTTATAAAGGAACTCTAAGCATCATTATTGAAATTAAATGTTATATCGAAATGGCGGTGACCAATAGAAGCGCAGAAACACTATAAAAAAAAAATATTTGAAGTGATCAAGAGGAGATGTTACATAATATATTAAAAAAAAAGAGAGAAGAATAATCCTTTGTGCAGATATAAAACAAGTTTCACTAGAAGTTTAGTGTTGCCATTGTTACCGTTTGGATAGTTCCTTTGAACAAGAGGTTGTATTAAAAGGAGTATTTTAAAAGTTGAAATAAATTTATTTGGTTGTTTGGATAAGATAATATGTATGGAGAGATTCAATAATACACTTTTCACACATTCGTGACATGAGGCATGGGAAGGGTTGATTTGAAAAAACTATGTCTTTATTTCAAAGAAAGAAATCTTATTCAAAACCATCAAAATCAGATATGTGAAGTATGCACTCAGATTTGGATACTAATGATAGAAGGCAATACTTCAAATAATAGAATTTGGACTGTGGAAGGAAAACCTCAGAAAACTAGTGAAAATGGTTAATAGTAACCACTTATATAAAAGAGAAAGGATGATGATACTTGAAATTTGTATTTGTATTGTTATCCTATGAAACCATAAACATTTTTATCTTATTTTTATCTTTTAAGTTCTTGTTAGCCAAAAAAAAATGTACATTCAAATTGTCAATAAATTCGTAATGAACAAGGGAGAGTTCCCTCTCTTGGTGGATAATTTTGTTGATGGCACAATGAAATGGTTTTGATGGAATTGCATGCTGAATGAAAAATATGGCATGTATTTTTATTCTCAATGATGAAGTATATGAGTCGTTGTCTCCTTGTAGGAAAAATGAGAATTAGGCTATTGTTTGTATCTAGGTATATATAATATGCAATCAAATTTTATTTAGTTTTGATGATGTATCCAGGAGTCTTTGGTGTGAACTGTTATCTAGTTAATTGTAGTGTCTAAACATACACTTAGTGATGATTACCTTGGACAGAGATATAATTTGGTTAATTTGTATGGATCGACATGTAAATAGAGATTTCATATGTTTTCATCATAGGAAGGAAATAATATTATATGTCATGGGAGTTGTAAGTGGAAGTAAATAGTAATGTTTGATGGTGAATCGTATCAAATCATAAACGTATAATGAAAGGATAAGTTTATGGTGGAGAGCCATTTTCGAAATCTTAGAAGGATATCTACCGCAAATTTCACAACCAAATATATTTAAAAAAAATAATCCTCATATTGGAAAACAATTTTACCCACCAGACCTTACGAGTCAAAGGACCCGTCGCTCAATAAAATAAGTGATATTCTATAAATGATATCGAAATGTAATATGTGTCATCTATGACAATAATAATTCCAGTATGGTTCAATTGATGCGTTTGAGTCGTAGAAATTAGAAGAATTTTTAAGTGACCTTGGAAGAAAAATTACATCAATAATTAATAATATAGAATGATAAGGACCATAATTGCAGGAATGATTGCATATGGAAGTTATGGCCTCATCAACAACCCAATGCGGATCCCACTAAGTTAATTTGGAAATATATAGAAATGTGGTCCTCTTGATCATAGCAGGAAGAGGAGATATCATAAAAACTATTTAGGCTACCAAGTAACATATCATATTTGAATCCTAGTAGAAAATAATAATGTTATTAAAGTATAACCACACCTAGTTGCAATTCACACTAACAATACATGAACAATAAATAGTTTCTGAGATACTCATGAAAGTAAGTTACAATGAAATTGGTACTTCCATGACCTGAAAATATATATATATATATATATTACTGTAGAAGCACACAATGAGATTCTTTATTTCCATTAACGTGTTTGGGCTAGGAAACAACTCGGACGATGTTTCGCTCGAGGGGGCAAGATGTAACACCCCTTGGTAGATAGTAATTTTTAGTTATTTTTTCTTAATCAATTTGGACGAATATCGGATATTGAAAAGCCAGTTGTAATGATAACATGAAATGTTTTATTTTAATTTAATTAACAATATTAGTTATAGTTTTCCAAAGAATTACATGAAGGTAGAATTGTTAGAGAAAAATTACCCTCATACATTTCAGGGAAAATTACTCCTCTCCTTATGGATAAATATCCCATATGGAAAGAGAACGGGGAGAAAGAAGAAAAGAGGAGGAGAACACATTACCTCAACAAGGAGTTGTTGAGGTAAAAGCAAGACGCTACCATAGATAAATTCTAAATTGTTTGTGATCAGTGAGATTTATGTGTAGACTGATATGAAGTTCTGAGCAAGAGAACTCTTGAGGTGGTTGGGGGCCAATAGAGTTTCTGTGCACATTGGTATGAAGTTCTAAGTAAGAAAAATATTGAGCTGGTTGGGGGGCAGTGGAGTTTCTGTGCAGACCGCTATTTTCTTGTCCAAGGAAAAGACTGTTCTGACAGGAAATTGGCTCGGGGGAAACACCGGTGGGATACCAGGTTGATGGTTGGGAGGAGTGTTCTTCGTTACGTAGTGAATTCCTATCGAAATCTATCTAATATTGAGAATATAAGTAATATTGTAACCTTCTTGGGAATTATATTATGTAAATTGTTCTTCTGAATTGATTTTTGAAAAATAAATCTAGAGTATGTGGAATTTATTTTAATAGATGATATTAATGGAAGGATTAGAAATATGCTTGCATACGTAATGACTATAAATATTTCTTGGTAAATGATATTAATGGAAGAATTGGAAGTTTGGTTACATTCAAGTTTAGTGTAAGAATTTTCAGTAGGTGGTATTAATGGAAAGTTGGAAACCTAGTTGTATAATGATCAGTAGTGGGAAAGCTAATATAGGCAATAATGCAATGCATTTCTTGATTTTAGACATAGCATTATTTTGTTCAGTAGTTAGAACATTAGTAGCCGAACGAGCACTAACATCCTGGGACGGTTTATAAGCCATGTATTATGGTTAGTATAAAAGGAAAAGAGTTAGAAAAATGTGCAAACTAATGAAAATTGTCTCCTAGGCACCACGTGCAGATATGAAAGGGTAGGTAAGTACCAAAAATAACCTATCAATGGAAACTAATGAAAATTTCTCCCTTTAGAAATTCATCGCTAACCGTATGAGAATTTGTACTGAACAAATTGGGTTGTGGTCTACAAATAGTAACCACGTCATAATATTTAACAGCAAAAGGGTAGATATCAGTTTTGAATGTAAATAAGGTAAGAATTATGCACAATATAAATGATTTTTACTAGATTTACTCCTCCGCCTAAATGTATAAGACAATTAAGGAGCGGTTTAGGTGAAAATTTCATGTGTTAACTTAGCCAACAGTCTATGGAACGCGGAAGCTATTCGGCTGTAGTTATAAGGAAAACATAATAGGGGAAAATAACGATTGAATGGTATGGAGATAGTAACAACATAAATCCTATGATTAAAACATTTATTTATCTTATGCAAGGAAGCATAACAACCATTCAAAAGTGAGAAATCGCATTTTGTGTGAAACTCAACACAATATAACCATTATGATAGATCAAAGGTATAAAATAAATAGTATTCAAACATGTCTAGCTGTAACAAACTGGAAACAACTTCAAATAAATATTTCAACAGCCAATGTACACCTGTGTAGGTTTCCCAGATAAGAGCAGAGGTTCGGTGGCCATAATAATAGACTATTAAATCTCACAACAATTCAATTCATCATAGCAATAAGATCACACCACAATATTTAACTGATTAGGGTTATGAACAGAGGAAAAATTTAAGACAAGTTTATGAAAATCGGTTTATTAAAGCAAGTATCCGTCTATAAATTATTCATTAACGAGATCTGTGGCCTTATCATGGGTTGCCAAAAGATATAGTAACAAAGTTTCAATCTTCCTCAGTAGTGTAGTGATCTACTCATTAGAGGTTAAACCCCAAAGAGAAAACCCTTAATACATTTCAGATCCAGGGAATAGTGTTTCCTTTCGGACTTAAGTACCGACGAATTGCACCTAGAAAGTAGGTATTGTGATGCCCAGGTTGAATGGAGTCTCATCTTGCCACTGAAGGTTGACAACAGTTGAACATTGTCAAATAACATCACAAAATCATGTATTAACAAAAACTGAGAGTAATAACATAACTTGGATAATCGGGTAGAGTAACCTTAAGAGGTATTCGATAACTTACCAAGGGTACCCATGCTGGTATGCTTTAGAATACCATTGGGTCTATAACCTACAATAGATAAAAGGAAATTAAAACTCTGTGAGGCGGTAAAACCTCTTTGGCTGAAGAAAGTAGAATAAACGTAGCCTTGATTGCAGAGAGTGAATTCAGAGTTTGTCACGAAGCAAATGAGAATTGTGGTTCGATGCCGAAGAGGTTAGTTACCTCACGTAAACCTAATTCATCTCGACCATTGATCCACCTTTGGAAGAGAAAATTAAGGGATCGATATCCAGTTGTCCTCGTAGGACAAAGATTTCAGAAATGCATGTTAATACGCCTTTAAACTTTAGTACAGTTTTAGCTATGTACTAATAATGTGAGGATTGGAAGGAGTACTTTGAAATTTATGATAAGACACCTCAAAAAATTAAAATAAATAATGACTTTAACCTCATCAATATTAATCGTAGTCAAATATTCAATATGGATTCTGGAAATGACAACAATTAAATATATACTCGCGCCACCTATATGTGGTTACCTATATGGGATTTTCCATATGGTATGTCGAGTAGTATATTTACATTTGACATTAACTTTATGAATATTTTTTTAGGGTGAAATGTTTAATGGGATGTGTATGTTACAACTATCAAACTTGCTTGCTTCCCATGAATTGTAAAAATATTTTTCTAATCAATTTTTTTTTCAGCCTCTTTTATATGATAATGATGATGGTGATTAATGTTCACTAAGACCAATATGGTTTATTGGACATTCAAAAAGTAAGATATTACTTGAGATTATTTTTAGCAAAGAAAGAGTTCCCTAGCAAAATAGGCATCAAAGCAAGCAGCACCAACAACTAAAGCACTATGGGTGAACCTCTTGAAGCACTAGTTGATCTACCACCCACTAGTAATGTGACAAAAATTATAAAAATTAAAATGAATATAGAAAATTTTGATTTTAATTACCTGTGATTCATAATTATTTCTAACAAAATATAAAAATAATACATAAATTAGTCATAAAAATCATAATACTATTAAATATTCTATATCGTAACTCTCTTTCAAAATAAATAAATAAATCTAAATATTTAATATCTATTTTTATTTCCACTTTATAATAAATTAACTTACTTTCTAAATATTTGTAAACCTATATATTAAAATAAATATATCCAGAAACAAAATAAACCTATATTAATTAAATATATTCAGTAAACTAAAAACATATTCTTAATATTACATCATTTTCAGATAATTACATGTAGATTTCCATCATCGATAGATTCTGAAAGCGTAGCTCTCATTGTCCCCTGTAACGAAGAAGTTAATAAAAATTATAAAAATAACCCTTTCTAGTGCATGATTACCCTCAAAATGATCAGAATATAAATGATCAGAATATAATTTGATCAAGGTATAATTTGTTTTACTAGCGTCTCTGAATTTACACAGTTCCCAAACAATGAAACCTCATATCTAAATTGAAAACTTTTGAATCCTTACATGCTTTTATGGAAAATATTGCACTTCTAAAATATTTATATTACGATAGTTAAAAACAAAATGCTTTTTATATAATTAAAAAATATAAAATAAACAATAAACAATAAAATATCCTTCTAATATTAAAAAGAAAATGTTATCAAACTACTTAGCATCATATAATTTATTTTACTAGCTCGGCTTCATCTGCATGTAGGAATAGCTCGAGATACTGTAACTTCATCTAAATTAAAAACTTTCATACAGCTTAAAACCCTTATATTACTCTATATAGGTAATGTTTGTTTTATATAAATGATAAAATACCTTTTTTATATTAAAAAATTGCTATGCTAACTACTAAGCAACCCCGCACCATTACATATACGGCTGGTTAGGTAACTTACGGCTGGTTAGGTAACTTAGTTATGATCTCAATTCTATTTGATAATTTGATTTATGTGTTTAATTAGTAGATAAAATTGTGTTTAAATTAGTATAGATTTATTTTAAGTACATATTTATTTGATATAAGTTTAAATGTTTACATGGATAAAAAAATTTCAAGTGTAATTTTTTTTAGAGTGTAAAATATAATATTATTTTTCATTGTTTAAATTATTTTTTTTAATTCTAAATATAATATATAGTATCAAATACACATTTTAATTATAAAATTTTAATTTTTTTGATATATATAAATATATATGAAGTTGATATCTACATAAATTAGGTAACATAAATCTTCAAATAGTTTATTTAAATATTTTGTTGAAATATTTTTGAAAAGTATAAGATTCAAACATTTAATTCAAAATTTTTTTTACTTCTAATTACTTTACACCATATTACATTTTTTTAATTATAACTAATATTATTTTTCTATTTACAAAATACATGTTAAATTTAATTTTAAAAGAGCACCGAAAGACAACAATCTTACATATCTCCTCATACTTAATAGATTATAGAATAAACCTCTCAGGTCTCAACAACCCTTTTACTTAATTATAAGAATCCTAAAAATCAGAAAAATAAATATTAAAAATAATAAAACTTCTTACTAATAAAGTAAATAAACTTATTAAACTTATTAATGAAGAAAAACTTCATTTCTTTGATATATATATTAAAGAGTCTATGTATGTATTATACATAGAGATCGTTTTCAAAAGTTCATTTTCTATTTGCCTTATTTGCCTTCATTCCAGATTCCCTTCTTCCTGCGCTGCTTCCCTTCAGAAAAACCGGATTCTTTGTTTTTTTATAATCAGACATTTTCATCTCTGGAATCAACCTAGTAGCCATTCTATTGGCAATCACCCTCATACCATTGTCTACGTTCAGACGCAAGTGATTCAATCCCATCTCAGCAGCTATTAATTACTTTTGAAATAAATATTAAAATAAATACTTTTGAAATGAATATTTTTTTTAATAAGGGATGCATAAGATTTTGTACTTTTGAAATGAATTTTAAAATTATAATGATAATTTATTTGTTTTCAAAGATTGAACCTAATGTTTTGTAATTTTGACAAAGTTAATTTTAAATTTACAATAATCATTTATGCGCCTCCATAGATTGAACATTTAAATTAATATCAAATGATATATTTATAATAATTTTCATTTAGAATGTTTTTTAATATCTTTATTATTGTCAGTTAAAAATATTCTGCTCAGTTAATTTACTATTATTATTTAATTACAAGTTGTTTTATGAACAAGAAAAAGAGATACATAGAATTTTTTAGGATGATATAGTGGTAAGACTATGTAGGGTTGAACATTATGTGGTCTTCAAATAATGAACCAAATGAATACAATCATGCTCCTGTAACATATAAAAAAAAATAAAAAATCTTTTATCATGATGTTAATGGCTAACCAAATGAGACTTATGAAATTCTTTTCCATAATATATAACTTAAACTAAGGATTATATGACAAAATTTTAATCCTTTTGTCGTTATTTGATTTCATTGTAATTTTACAAATCCTAAACACTTACTATAGCTTGCTTTGACACCTCTGGAATTCTATATTGGGTTTTCATAAGGTTTCATTTACGAATGATATATGTACTATTATGCTGCCATTAATGTATTTACTATGCCATCCCACCATATGCATCCATCACATTATTTTTTCAATCGAGAAATTAGCTAGCACAACGAGGTTAAGGCAGTAAGTGTTTGTATTAAATTTCATATCACAGCTGTAGAGTCTACCATTACTCTTCGTTGTTCTCGATGGTACACGCATTGATCTCCACCATTGGTTTCTTGGTAGATCGAGGGTCCAAGTTTCTGGCAAGAGTTTGTCCTAGATAACCACGCTATCCCTAGTTTCACTCCGCCATTAATCCATTTGTTTCTGTCAAGAAACTCAGAAAGAGCCTTGGTTCATCGACCTTGAATCAAGCTCTGTTGCTTCGGATTTGGGGTTTTAAGTCTTTCCGGAGCGGCCTCCATGAGCCTCAATGCTGAGATTAGAGGAGGTATATGCTCCATCATATTTCTTTGCGATGGAGGATAAGTTCTGCTATGCACATTGCAGAGTCCGTCGGTGGTATTTTGTCTCCAAAACTGCCATGGTCATATTTTCGGGAGCCCGTGTTTGCAGCCATAACATTGTGAGGTAAAATGACACATACCCATTTGTTTTTATTTTGTAATGTAATCTTCTGGTATTAGTTATTATTTCTCCATGCCGAGGCCTCACTGCGTTTGTAATATTTACCTTCTCGAGTATAAATGAATTTTCAAGTTCTTGTTCTTACTATTTTGATATATGAACTGTTGGTTTACAATCTTTTTTTTTAACTTACTCGGAGAACTATTCCCAGTCTCCTAGTTTTTGTTCAAGTTTTTAAGAAAAAGGTCACTCTATTTATTAATCAGACTCTTCATTCATTTCAGTATGACATATCATATATTGTTTCTTGTTCAGACATATATTATCTCTTCCTTTAATAATAAGGAAGACTTAACTGAGTCTTCGACTAGTAGGCTTGTTTTAATTCTTTACAGTAAACCTGTATATAAAGGGATACCGCTTGTTTTTTTTAATTAAATGAATAGTAATTCTCTAACACTCTTAAACATGTATTAGAGAGCATGCTCATACAGATTATTTTATTTTCTATACTATTCGTATATATTTCTTTGAGTACTCAAGTATATAGTTTATATTTGGATAACAGGCTTATTCTATAGTATTTCACTTAACTTACTCTTCTTGCAAATGTTATTTATTTCGTAACTCTGGAATATTTATGTTCTTTAGTACTACTTTCTTCTAGAATGGGGTGACTAGACAGCCCAGAAAATTGTCTGAGTATAGTCAGAGAGGAATGAACGATGCATTCTAGGTTACTTCCATTACCCAGAATCAATAGTTCTATTTCGACAGTGAGGTTAATCTATCCTATTAATCTCTTGATCATTTTTCTAACAGAACACAGTAACATGTTTACCTCAACTCTGTCACATCTTAAACAATAGCCATTCCATATTGATAAATAAGTGAATAAATACGGTGGCAATAATAAATACTCTCTATTTAAAAATAAATGCAGTTTATCTTTGATTTCATGTCTATATTCACTTCAAGACATATTCAGAAATTTATATTATTCTATCACTCAATTACATATCTAGGTTCCATTTTACTACTCAATCCAAAAATTAAATCAAGTACTTATCTGTAAAATACGCACTATTGTTGATTTTTGTCCCAACCATTAAGAGCGGCAATGACGTCCAACTCTTCCCACGTGCTTCAACCAAAAATCTTAGGTTGATAGTAGAAATTTTCTGCTGTGACCTCGGGACTCCAGGTCCATTCAAGCTAGAAAACTTTAGGAATTATTAAGTTCTTTTTCACTGGTCTCTACCAGCTCAGGAAAATCTCAACCCTTCCTTAGCCCATGGACAGAACCCCTACTCCTCACTGGGATGAGCCTCTTATCCCCAAAGGAGCAGGTAATTGTTCAAACTGTTCAACCACCTTTTAGTTCTTGGAGAACATTTACCATCAGCCTTTTACTTTTACTTTACCTAACTAATTTTATTATTTCATAATTAAAAGAAGGAAAATAACTTTTTCGATAAAAATACTAATTATATCAGTCTTTTTTCCTTAAAAAATATTTGAAAGTCATTTTAAATAGTTAACAACTAGTCAGCAATAAATGTAGCTATCACATCTTCCCCCCTAGAAGTAACACCGTCCTCGGTATTTTACTCCAGTGCAGTAAATAGATCTAGGTAAGCGTTGTGCACAAAATTTTCGTCCTCCCAAGTAGCCTCATCCAGGCTAAAGTGCTTCCACTGCACTTTAACCTGGGTGATGACTCTCTTTCGAAGCATATATTCTCTCCGGTCATGTATGTGTTGCAGCTTGACGAGAAAAGCGTCGTCCAGTTCTAGCTATAAAAGACAAAATTTATTATCAAATTCTCATATCAAAATCATATTCCAAGCTAGGATTTTTAATTCTATCCTACCTATATATTTTGCCAATGAATTACGTGCTTTGAATCATGCACATATCACTTCAATAGGGACACATGAAACACATTGTGTACTCGTATGTGACTGGGTAAAGCCCTCCAATGCCACAAGTCTTACCCTTTCCAAAATTTGTAAGGGTCCACAAAACCTGGGAGCCAACTTAGCACACGAGGTCCACTGCAAGGTACTCCTCTTGGGTTTGATCCTCATATACACATGGTCTCCCAATTCGAATTCCTGATACGACGTGTTTTTATTTGCATAGATCTTCTGCTGATCTTGTGCACCCTTCACATTTTGTCTTATCTTATTTACTTCTGATTTCATTTCAGCAAGCATCTTCGGTCCCAACATTAATTTTGTTTCAGGGCTGCTCCAATTTATGGGAGTGCGACATTGCCTTCCATACAAGGCCTCGAAAGTACTCATCTTAAGCGACTCCTCATAATCATTGTTGTAAGAAAATTCAAAAAGATGAAAATAGTCCTCTCATTTGGTTGGCTGCAACATCACATACATGCATTGCATGTCTTCCAACACTTAGTTTACTCGCTCTGTTTGACCTTCTATCTAGGGATGATAAGTTGTACTAAATTTTATTTGGGTCCCTAGACCTGTAAATAATGCATATTATAAAATGTGCAGATTTACTCAATCTGTCCACCACCACCATGGTGGAGTCATTTTGATTTTTTTTTTGTGGTAAACCTGTAATGAAGTCCAGAGATATGACCTCCCACATCCATTTAGTTACTGGTATGGGCTAAAACAATCCTGCGGGATGTTGATGCTCCACCTTCACCTGCTGACACTCCAAACATTTATTTAAATAATCAACAATATTTTTACGCATACCAGGCCAGAAATATTCCTTTCTAATTACAGTCAACATTTTCTGGTATGTTGGATGACCTACATGATTGTTGCGATGATATTCATTCAATATCAACTCCTTTAGGTCCACACGGTTTGGTACATACACCTTACCCCTAAAAGTTAGTATCTGATTTTTATCAACTGCATATTAAGAGATACTTCCTTTTTTTCTGGTTTCTTCCATTTGATGCCATAGAAAATGATATTCGAGGTATTTCTTTGTTTCTTCTTTCACTTGATCTAAGAATTTATTTTCAAGCTGATTGTAGTAAATCCCACAGACAGAATTCAACTTCCTATTTAAAGCATCAGCCACCCGATTTTCTTTACCTTTCACATGTTGGATGTCCATATAAAACTCGCTTAGGAAGGCATTCCATCTTGCCTATCTAGAATATAAATCATATTTTTTAAAATAACTCGCTAAGATGCTATGATCTTTCTTTAGCACAAACTTTTTACCCAGTAAGTAAAGTCTCCATACTCGGAGCACATGTACTACTTCTGTTAATTCCAGACCATAAGCTGAATACCTTTGTTCATGCTCTTTTAAATTTATTGACTCATATGCCACTACTTTGCCTTTTTGTGATAAAACTACTCCAACACTCTCTTTTCTTGCGTCTGTACAAACCTCAAATTATTTGTTGGGGTCAGATACCCTCAACATTGGTGCAGTGGTCAAAAGTTATTTCAACTTTTAAAAACTGTTCTGACACTCAACAATCCACTTAAAAACTTTTTTTTCTCTACAAAGAGGTAACGAGAAAAGCAATTCAGGAAAATCCTTCAATAAATCTTCGATAGTACCCAACTAATACCATAAACGATCGAATGTTTGCTACATGTTGGGGTACTCACCATTCCATGATTGTCTTGATCTTCTCTGGATCAACAAAAATCCCTTCTGTTGAAATAACATGGCCTAAATACTAGATTTCTATTTTAAATAAATCACATTTGCTGAACTTAGCGTACAACTGGTGTTTTCTTATCATTTTCAACACAATCCTCAAATGCTCCTTATGCTCTTCCTAGTTTTTAGAATAAATTAAAATGTCATCTATAAATATGAGTACAAAATTATCTAGGAACAGATGAAATATTCCATGCATTAACCTCATAAAGGTTGCTGGTGCATTTGTTAACCCAAAGGGTAACACCAAAAATTCATAATGCATGTACCTGATACGAAAAATTGTCTTGCATATGTCTTCATTCTTGATTCAGATCTGGTGATATGCAGATCTTAAATCGCTCTTAGAAAACATTGTGGCCCCCTTTACTTGATCAAGCAGATCATCAAACCTTGGTAATGGATACTTATTCTTAACTGTTAACTTGTTAAGCTGTCTATAATCCATGCACGTTCGCATGGTTCTGTCCTTCTTCTTCATGAACAACGTTGGTGCTCCCCAAGGGGACACACTCGGACAAATGTAACCTTTTCCAGTAGTTCCAGTAACTGCAATTTCAATTCATTTAATTCTGGAATGCTCATTCTGTAAGAATACCTTAACATAGGTGAGTCTCTTGGCATCAGTTCAATATTAAAATCAATATCTCGCCTTAGTGGTAATCTAGGAATACTTTCTGGAAAAACATCTATAAAATCTTGTACCACTGGTATGTTTTCCATCATAGGTGATTTTTTTTGGAGTTAGCATATCCAACCTGAATAGCATATATTTGGAATCCCTTCCTCACGCATTTACTCATTTGTGATGTTGTGATTGGATGTCGTTGTAACGGCTTCTTGACTCGAATCTCCTTACGCATTCCATCTTGCATTTTCTAATAAATAATATTTTCTTTGCAGTCCACTAAGGTCCAATGTTTTTCTAGCCAATCCATGCCTAGAAAAATATCATAGGACCCTAGTGGTAGTATGTTCAAGTCCAAATTCAACTGTTGTTCTGCAATTTCTAATGTAAAATTTGGAACCTTAGCATTCACCTTTCTTTTTGCTCCTGTGTCTAGGTGTACCAACGACAATTTTTTACTGTTCTTTCAATTTACACATTTCCACTATTTTGGGACTAACATAACTTAAAATTCCACACGGGTCTACCAAAATAGAAACAGATTGAGACAGTAATTTACCTTCAAACTCAATCATCATTGGCTGATAATATGCCTGTCGATTCTCCAATGCCACGTTAATACGACAAATGTTTCATGCCACATCACCTACAGTGGAAGCTTCCTGCAAGTTTGCAACTGTGTCATTTCTTACTCACCGTCCGCAGTTTTTATAATAGTGTTCCTCGCCACACCCCCAAAAATAAAGAGGTGGATTTTTCACGTGTCCTTGCTCAGGCTTTCTGGATGCCTCTGTAGGATTTTCCTTTGCTGGCCATCAGGCTCTCCGGTGATTTCTGCCAAATTGTTTACTGAAAAAACTTCGGGCCAAATTCTTAAATTTATTGATTTTTTCTCCTTTGAAGTTGGAGTTGCTTTTATGCCCTTTCCTTGGCTACCAAATTTTTCCAACCCCCCCTTTAGCCTTGGACTCCTGGCAGCACATTCGTGCCTTACGAATGGCTTCATCCATGGTGTTAGGATCTACAAATTCAATTTTCTCTTTCATATGTGTTGGAAAGCTACTCAGAAATATTTGCACCTTAGCCTTTTCCTCTCGAAGGTATGGGAAATATATTAACAAGGAGCTGAACTTGGTGATATACTCGTCCATAGTCATCTGTCCCAGCCTGAAGTCATGAAACTCTTTATCTTTCTCATCGTAGAAACGTTCTGTTAAATACTTGTCTTTAAAGTATTGCTGGAACACTTCCCAAGTAGCATCTTGTTCCTCAATTCTGTGAACATTCTATACTTCTTCCCACCCACTTCCCACCACAGAGTGGCTTTCTCCCTTAATTGGTATATGGTCCATTTGGCCTTCAGGTTGCTGCATTATTCGTATACCTAAAAAAATGTGTTCATGTTTATTAACCATGCCTTTGCCACTTCCTCTGCTTCACCATCATATGTTGGTGGTTTTATTTTTCGAAACGCCCCCTGAAGCTCTACTTTCTGCTTCTTAACCTCTTGCTAATTTGATAAATTTCTGGATTCTACTTCATTGTAATTTTTGCTTTTGTTGCTTCGCTGGGATGCGCTTCTTTCCACTCTGTCGGTGGTTTTGTCTTTTGTTTTCTGTTCATCACTATCTTGTATGCCCCTATCAGCACTGGGGTGATCAATTTCTTGATTTTGTTTGTTGGATAGAATTTTGAGTATCTTTTATTGTTCTTGCATTATTCGTTCGCTATCCCTTCTAACTCGAACCATTTCTTCCTGTAGATGATGTACTGTATTCAATAGTATATTGGTTTAATGATGTTTTTCCTCCAACAGTCTACTAGTTTGTTGGTGTTGATTGACGCTCAGCTGAACCCACATCTCAGGGTTCACCACTGGTTCTATTTTGGGTTCCCTGGTGTCTTGGGGTGGTTGCTGCATTGTTCCCCTTCTAATCATTTTTACTGCTACACTTCTAAACTCTGTATATATAGTATACACACAGCTTAACCGTTATTTGACCCTTAGGGTTCGAGCATAGAAACATTTCTCTGATACCACTTGTAACATGCATATACAAAAAAAAAATACATTTACCATAATGTTAATGTCTAACCAACTGAGACTTATGAAATTCTTTTCCATAATATATAACTTAAACTAAGGATTATGTGTCAGTCTTAATCCTTTTCTCGTTATTTGATCTCATTGTAATTTTACAAATCCTAAACACTTACCATAGCCTACTTTGACACCTCCAATGTTTTTTATTAGGATTTCATAAGGTTTCATTTACCAACACTATACATACTATTCTGTTGTCGTTAATGGATTTAATATGCCATCCCACTATACACATCCATCACATTATATTTTCAATCGAGAAATTATTTGGCACGACAAAGAGTTAAGGTGGTAAGTACATGTATTAAATTTCATATGATAGTTGTAGAGTCTCCCATTACTCTTTGATATTCTTGATGGTACCCACATTGATCTCCACCATTGGTTTCTTGGTAGATTGAGGGTCCAGGTTTCTAGTAGGAGTTTCTCATGCATTGTAACACCCCCATTTGATACCACTCTATATGTAACACCCCCAATTCATGTGATTGCAATTTAAAGTTAGATACTTGAACTTTATATCCTGAGGGGAGTGGACCCCAAAGGATAATTATTTTGTGAATGTAATTAAACATTTAATTGAGGAAATGAATGAATTTTTGTGGTGCAAATTGACCAAAAATGAGATGATTAGATCACTTGCTAAATCTGTGAGGATGGATGAGGCAAATATTCCCCACAATCTTTCAAAAAAAAATCCTTGGAAGATAGTAAGTTTTAAATTTAGATTTTTGAGGAAAAATATGAATTTCCCCAATGAGGAGGAAAGTAGTTGGGAAGAGGTAAAAAGCTGGAAAGATGAGGAAAGCATAAAACAACTTTAAATAATCCCTAAGTGGGAAGCCTAGGGAAACAGGAAGAAAAGCATCCTGAGATTCTGGACGCAGAATTAGAAACAGGCTTTGGGGAACAATAGCTTAAATAAGCTCCTCTTGTACAGATTAGAGGTTAATCTGCTTTAGGAGGTGATCTCAGCTCGGGGGTGAGTTCTGGGAGACAGAAGAGCTCTAAGGTTGGGAGGTTGGTCTACTGCACAAGTGGTATGTCTCTGAGAAAATTTGTCTTATTGATTTCTATAGTATGAATTGGGTACATATAAAAACAAAATTTACTTCTAAGTTAGTTCATATTATTAGTCTACATTTAACATAATGTAGTCACCAGGCAATGACATGGTCATCCTGTATAGTTGTAGAAGAATAACCTGTAAAGTGGAATTGCTCAGAATGTTTAAACCCAGGGTGGGGTTAAATCTGAGGAAACCTTGTTCTTTCAGGAAACACTGTGAATTTATTTTTAATCTGCTTCTGTTTCATAGAATAGTTTTATTTACAGCTATCCTAGAGAGAAATGAAATATAGTATAGTATACCAGAACTATAGCCGAATATAAATTAAGAATTATACTGTTTATGAAAGACACAGAGGGAGAGAATCAATAAACTGATCTCAAGATCAGCCAAGAAATTCTGTTATAATTCCATAAAATCTAATAGTTCAAATCAACCAGGTTGTGCATGAGTCACTTTGCCTAGGGGAGGAAAGGATTACCTATTTATAAATAACATGTAGTAGAAACTATGGTCTCCTGAATAACTACTCTAATATCATATCACAGAGATTGACTCCATATAAGGTAATAATTATGAGTAAGTAGTTGAGAACTACAGTAGTAAAGAGCTAAACTAATTCCATCCATATGTACAATACCTTTATATAATGTAACACCCCCAAGTTCTATGCTTTTCAGATTTGACATTGGAACATAAATCCAAAGGGGAGTGGACCCCAATGGATAATTACTTGTGTGGATGTGGTTAGTTATTTATTTATGAAAAATAAATAAAATATTGTGTATGCACTATGACCAAATGAGAAATTGAGATCATATGCCTAATCCATGAGGTTATGGAAAAGGTAAAGACTTTCCCCAAAATCTTTCAAAAATCCTTAAAAGAAATTATTTCTAATTTAGATTTTTGAGGAAAAATCTAAATTCCTCAATGATGAGGAAAGTAGTTGGGAAGAGGTAAAAAGATGGAAAAGCTGGAAAAGCTGAAAGCAGCTTTAAAGTCCCTAAATAAGGGAAGCCTAGGCAAACAGGAATAAAGCATCCTGAAATTCTGGACGCAGAATTGGAAACAGGCTTTGGGGAAAACATAGCTTAAATAAGCTGCTCCAGAACAGATTGAGGTTAGTCTGTTCTTGGAGGATCTCAGCTCGGGGGTGAGTTCTGGAGATAGACGAACTCTAAGGTTGGGAGGACTGGTCATAGTAGCGGTATGCATGCATAATTTTGGAGATTATTTTATGACTGTATTAATTATATCTGTGTTAAGTATATCAAGGTTATATGCATGGTTCTGTTAGAACTTCTTATTTAAATTTCAGATTGAATGTTTGTTCAGTACCTCATGCAATTACAAGCTAAGTGTAGTAGCTGAAAATTTAGTAGGTTAATAGCAAGGAAAAAGTTAAACAAAAACCAAGGGGTTAGTTCTGGGGATTTGTACATTGCAGTAATAAAGGGTAGAGATGATAAATCAATCTAAATGTTTAATCGAATAGAAAAATTCAAGTGGTAGCTTGCTGTCTTTGGAATGAAAAACTTAGTTGATGTGTTGTATAAACAGAACCTTTTAATAACGCTGTAACCAATAACAGCAAGTAGGAAACAACTAAATCTGTGATAGCAAGATGGAGCAAAAATTTGAATCCTAACTAAGTACGAGGATCTGAAACTAGGGAGTCTAAACTATCAATTTCAGTATTCTCTACCTCCATTTCATTGAAGCAAGAGGATCTATATCCTAGTTTTCCAATGGAAGAGTTTAATATGCACCAGAGTTTCAAATATGTTGAATATTTGTAACAATAAAATAAGGGGAGAGTCCTATTGAAAATCTATTTGTGTGATAAAAGTTTGTGTGAGGGAAGATTGTAAGCATATTTAAAAATACTAGAAAAAGAGCATCTATTTACCTTCCATATAAACTGCTGGGAAAGTAGTTGGAGCAACGAAGGTTAACTGAATATAGATAGATGTATATGTGGATGCATACATCTATACCTTGATGCTGAAACTTTATAATGCTGAAAAGTCTATAAGGCTTGCAAACTGGAAAGTTTGAGGAAGGGCCTATTGATCAGCTAGAGTTGGACAAAACTCTGAAAAACTGACCTGAGAAATACAAACTAATTTATATATAGATATATAAGTCAACTAGATGGACTGAGAAGAGTGGAGGTCAAGCCCAAAAATTCTCATGGAAATTCTTATATTCCCATGGCTGCCTATAATTACTAAAAAGAAATTAAATACCGGATAACAGTATGAATTTGTAATTGATTCAATAGAAATTTTTTGAATGTTATCTGGTGCATAAAGCAGAGTATATCTGAGTTTATGTTATATGGACAAGAAGCTGGGTCTGGGAGACGTGACAAATGGTATCGGAGCACAAGTTCAAAAATTGGGCAAGATATGTGCTCACAAAGAAATAATAAACTGTTATAAATTTTATGAATATTAAAAATATTACTTCAAGTATACAAATATCTTGGATATAATTTCAGGTATACTTGCAGGACAATCACTTATCCCTGCAGAAATTTAGCTAAAACACGGGGCAAATCATGTACTCATACAGAAATATCTGTTGTTGGAAAATTTTTGCTAAGGTTAAAAATTTTGAACAGTAAACAGTCTTGAAGGAGATAGCTGCAAAAATTAACCAAAGGGGACGAGCTACGCTAGTAAGGAGGAAGACATAATCATAAAGGAAAGAGTAAATGCCTCTAAACAGTAGTCTAAGAAATTGATATGTACACAAAACTAATATGTTTTAGAGTTATATGGAGTTTCTCATGGGTAATAAAGTTTTTCTTTAACGAGTTAGTTAAAACTTTGGGATGTTGAGTTATTCGATGTCCATACATGTAACAGATTTTGATGAAGTAGAAACATTTCAAATCTATGTATTGGAATGGGAGTAATATGATGAGGCTCATATACCAGAATGTTTAAACCTATAATAGGTTTAAAACTGGAAATCGATATCTCTCAGAAAAATATTACTTCTATGTAAAATAATAGCGTATGATTGTTTCTTCACTTGGACTATATATCCATGATGAAAAAACTAAAAATAAAAATAAAATCTGTAAGTTTACAATGACATATTTAGCTATTTTCCTACTATCATCATTATGTAAAAGAAATTTCAGTGTTCATAAAGTTAAGATACTAAAACCATCTTAATACAGTAGAAAAGATCGATGCTGAAGTAAATGGAAAGGAAAGGGGAAAATGGTACTACCATGAACATGCAGAATTTAGTCCCATATGTCGAACGAAGACTACAAGTAGTATAGAAGGATGATTTTCCATTTTTAAATTGCTAAACTAAGTGTTCCTTACTGTGATGAAAAACAAGAGAGAAAACAGTAGTACCTAACTGATATATCATCTAACTGGCCTTATTGAGCATCAGAAATTTCATATGGATGTATCATATTTTCCATATAACAAATGGGAAGGGAATATATAAACAATATATTCTATAAATGATCTAAACATTTTAAGATCCTAGATTATATTCCAAGATGAAGCATAGTAATAGTACAACTTCAACGAAATAAGGAACTTATGACAAGATTAAATAGACATTCCAAGGACAGAAACTCCAGGAGTAATGCGTGCACGAAATTTTGTTAATATTGCTGAAATACTTACATAATTTAACTTCTCACTAGAAATCTTCCAATTGTGAGAGTAAGATCTGTAGTATGGATAGAACATACAAAGAGAAAAATGAATTTATATTTATTTCCCTATATACATAGAAAAGGGAACTTCTAGAGATAAGAGTAAAGTTTTCTTGTATAAACAGTAACACATTCTGATATGCTTAAAAATCGTTCAGTTAATAAGTACAAAAGGGAATTTCTGTAAGCACTGTATAGTTATACAGGTAGTACTATTATACATATAAAGTTAAAACTGAGAAATTTTAATAAAGTTCGACAGACCAGTTTGAGATACAACTCGATAGCAAATTGCTGAAGTCACTAGAACATCATAAAATAGCCATCGATCTTAAATCTATAGAAGAGATCATTTGCGAATATGGCCACGAAACCCTGGTACCAATCTGTTAAAAACAGAATAAGTCAGTAAAAAGAGAGAGAAAGTTGCTGGAAGAGAATTCGGCGTAGTAAATGAACAGAAAAAAAAAAGAGGATTGGAAAGAGATAATTTATCATAGTTTAATTCAATATAGAAGATATTCCCGAGAATGCAGGAAAATTATACCTGTAGTCTGAGGGAAGAGACGTAGTTCTGAACCTTTGCCTGGAAGAAGAAAAGGGTATGAGCGAAAATATAATAGAGTATGACCACTTCCTCATCCTCTTAAGAGAGATAGATTTTGGTCTTCAATTTTCAGTAAGAATTTCACAATATGCCGAGATAAACCTCGATTGAGAAATTAAAACAATAATTACCAAAACGAAAAACAAAAGGGAAAATTCCTAAATGTATCACAAACTGGGACAATGCTTAAATGATCCAAATCGAGTTAGGGGTTCCAGAAGGTATTACCATTTCACTACGAGGGGAACCCAGAACCTCAAGGTAACTAAAACCCAACATGCCACAAGGTTTCGGAATGAGAAATTAAGTTAAACGATACTGGAATTGAACAATAACTCCCGGCGAGGATTGAACTAGCGACTTTCTGCTTAAGAAACAGACACTCTATCCACTGAGCTGCAGGCGCTTACGAACCTCTCGCTTACAAAGCGAACGCTCTACCTCTAAGCTACGGAAGCAAGGCTTACATGAATGGTCCATCGGTGAAGACAATGCTGTGATAAGCGAGGAAGTGTGCAGGGTTTAACACCGCAACTTCATGAGTTTGATATCATATTGAAAAAATGTAATAACCTTTACATAGCAGGAAAAGAAAAAAATAAAATAAAAAACTATTAGAACCATAAAAATTCCCAGTTGAACGTGGGTCAATGTCAGAGTTCAGCCTTCTGACCTCATTCCCAACACTCAGGGCTTTCACCAATGCACCGTGACGTGGGTGGAACTGGTGTAGGTTCGAGCCCTTCAACGATCCAGGAAAAAAAAAACGTATTGCTAGAGCAACCATTACTCTCGGAAAATCCAGAGAGGCAGGGTAGCGAGGTGCTTCGGCCGTTCAAGGTATATTAGCTGAGGAAAGTCCCCGGGCCAAATTTCGCAGAAATTGCAAGCTCGAAAGAGTAGATCTTCGCTTTGTATAACATCTGGCGCCCTAGCGGGCGGGGCTGAGACGCGTGTGGAGCCTTCTCTTCCAGGTGATGCTCGGCGAAGCAGCTGGCCATGTGCACAGGGATGCAACTGGTCGAACCGATTGACTAACAGAATGGGGCTTCAGAGCTTCATTTGTTTTGGCGAGGGGGAAACTCTGGAACAACAACCCCAATCGATATTTATGGGGACACATTCTATCCAAGATCTCTGCAAATACAACAGCCGGTTTAGGTTTTATACGTTCGAGAAGTTAGGAGCGCAACCACTCCCAAAGACTCGAACACATGACACATTGCATGCAATATCACACTCAGTCCCTTCTCACCTCTGGTGTATAACGAAAGAGCAAGCATTTTAATAAAAAAATTGGGGCAGAAAACCCTAATGAATCTTATCCCTACAACTGTCAAGAGATTACACCGTCTCACGCAGATCCAAGAAAGCTCGGAGACTGGGAATTGTACGCATTGATGTGATTCCACAGTAGGAAGTACTTCGGGAGTTGGAAAAAAAATTTTTATATCCCAAGCGATTGTAACAATGACAAGGTGATTCGAACTTTCAACACTCAGTTAGAGACTTGGGTAGGCCGCAAGCCCTTGTCAAGACGCCACGCATGTGGTTTGAGAATTTCGACATTGGTAATAATGACATTGGTAATTTCGAGAATTTTCCGTGGCTCGAGAAGGTGAGTCGTGAGCTGGACTCCTCAACAAGTACTAACATCTAAATGGAGGATAGGTAAGTAATGAATGAAAATTGATCTCATCGAAATAAATAATAGGGACGTGTAAGTGGGAGAAATGATGGTTAACGGCATATGGAGAAACGAATATATTCATTTTGAAAAGAAAAGAAATATATAATCAGACTCTAGGTTTAAGAGCATATAGGAAAGACTATAGTTACTTAATACGGCATCATATGCTTTCACATATTTAGCTGTAGGAAAAAAGTGAATCTTGGCGAGATTAAATACCATTTCAAATTAAGTTGAGGGTGAGGTGAGGTATAAAGGTCTAACATTATATAATTACTAGGCATAGTTATTACGTCAATACATTTTTGATGAAGTTAAGTGGTGTATTAAAACTGGTGCCCCGATATAAACGAGAAGGTGAAGAATAAGGAAAGAAAATACATGATTTCAAGATAGGAAGTAACGCTATTCAAATGGGTAATTAAATTTCACCACATTGCGAGAAAAAAAAAAAAAAAAACATAGTATAGTGAAATTTAATTTGCGTACTGGAAATAGATGATTAGGAAATTTAAGAAGTGTTAGGATGTGATGGGTAAATAAGGATATCATAGTTGGAAGCGGAATTCCTATGGTTTAATCCTATTAAGATTTAATTAAGATGAAAAATTAATACACCTATAAACCCCACTAGAGTGTGGTGGAATTGAGTATAACTAATTACATGGGCAAGAATATATATCTATAGGGAAATTAACCTTCAGGATAAGGTTAAGAAATGGATATATGTAATTAAAACTGAAGTTAAAAGTTGGGAGTGTTAAAACAACTAAAATAGAATTTTATTAATATTCATTATAACAATAAGTTGATTAGAAGCATGAAAAGATATAAATGAATAATTTTGGGGTGATATATGTTCCTAATATGTTATATAATACTATTTGTTACCATAGTTATTGGAACAAAAGAAGAAGGAAAGTTTATATTGGAATATATAGAGAAAGGTGGATAATAGAAAAATGACAATTTATATTTAATAGAGGTATGTTAAATATAAGTTGTAAATTCTTAATTAACTATTAAAAATATATAGATATATATATAAAATAATAATAATTATCATGAGAAATGATAGATTAAAATGAAACAAATTGCACGTGGGACATAAGTTAAATCTACAATTAACATTATAAATATAGGTGATCTTGTTATAATGTTAACTTTGTTGAGTTGTATGAATATAATATCTTCATGCATGATAATTTATTTCAGTTAGTAAAATTCAAACTTTATACCCACGGAATTAAGGGAGAAGAAATATTTCACTAGGGAATATTAAAAGTGAATTCACCTTAAAAGTTGCAAGTAAAGTGGAAGGACATATTTTACCATATGGCCGGAATATTATTACTCTAATTATGGTTAAAGGAGTAATAAACACTAGTGTGGTAGATTAAGTGTTAAAAGTATAATGTGGAAAAAAAAAATATTGATATTGGAAAAATTACCAAGATGATTTTCAAGTCAAGTATATTTAAGTCATGACTAGAGTATTTTGTGATAAGCATATTTTAGTTCATGGAAAATAATGAAGTGGTAAGCTTAAGTACGAGTTATAAACACAGTTAAATAGTTGGTTTAGTAATTGTGGACCATTGCATATTAAATAATGTAATGCAAATCCATTACATTGAGTTATGAATGAATGAATGAAGGGATAAGTCAAATTTTCCAGGTGGGCTAGCTAGGGTAGAATTGAAAACCTATATAAACCATGGATTGATTTTAATGATTAGTGAAATTCACATATAGATATAATTGGTGAATCATCATTGGAATTAGTAAGGCATGAACATACAAAAGTAAATGCATAAATTCTGGTGATTCTTTGAAAAAGGGGAAACTGTGTCAAATTTACTTTTGACATTATCAAGTATTAATACTTGTGAATGTGAGGAATCATAGTAATTACATATATCACTATAAAAGAAATATGTATTCACACTATAAAATTTTGTTGGTGTAAATTTTATTAAATTTAATTTTCCTGAGTCTTAAATTCAAGACAGGGAAATAGTGTGAAATCATACAGCTACCAACTGAGAGAAAAAAGGATGAGATGCATTTGGACTTGGGTGTGGGGGAAACCCATCATATCCAAATTTATTCACGTAAGTTTTGAACTAGTGGATACAATTCATAAAAGAGGTTAGAGGAAAAAAATTTCATGTGTGAAGTAAGAATTGAATTATAGAGATTATTAACGAGTCTAGTTATTACTAATTAAATTGATTGACTAAAAAAAAAAGAAAACAATGAGAAGATGCTGGAAGTACAGTTATGAACTGAGAAAGGGTAAGCATAACCATGCATATGATACAATTGTTTTCTTTCATTTATGAGTACTAATGAAAAGTTGTAAAATTGTTTAGCCAAGTGTGTAACAGGAAATTGTATACTCTGGAAACAAGGAGAAAAAAGGTGAAGATAAATCACCTAGAAAATCAAGAAAAGCTGAACTGGACCAAGTTGCGTGAGGAAAGAATCTCACTGAAAAACAAGAAAGGATAAGTAGTGTACTAAAAGTGTACTAAACTATTATGAACCTGAACGGTTTGACTAATAACTGAATTTCTTAAGTGTATTGAAATGCAGAATGTTGTTGTGGATTATCAATTGTATGTACCTAACATTTCTTACATTGGTATGAATTGTGGACAGAGAAAACAGAATAAAAGATCTTCCAGACAGACTTCTTGCAAAGAAGTAGGAAGAAAACCAACTGCATAAGGCATCAGTAAATAGAGTGGAAGCAGGAGAGTACTCTGCTGGAAACTAATCAAGGACGAAGAAGAAATCTTTGTCAAAGTTGAAAAATCAACGTTAAAGTGTAACACCGAGGAAGGTGTTGGAAAGGGGGGAAACTAATGGCTTATAAACTAGCCTTACCCTTGCATATTAAATTTCATGATGTGTTTCATGTCTCCTTGTTGGAAAAAATAATTTTTGTACATGATGCTTCTCACATTATTGATTGGAATGTGATCCAGGTGGAACCAGAAGAGGAATTCCTTCCAGAGCCGCCTCAACTCTGAGAGCGAGAAGAAATTGAATTGCGAAATCGAACAATAGCTAGAGTAAAGGTGCAGTGGAGCACTTTACTGCTGAAAAAGCTACATGGAACAGAGAAGCTGAGATGATGGAAAAGCATTCATATTTATTTTCAAAATAAACTAAGTAGATAGTTGTCAACACCGAGGACGGTGTTTGTTTTCAGAGGGGGAATATGTAACACCCCCAAGTTCTATGCTTTTCAGATTTGACATTGGAACATAAATCCAAAGGGGAGTGGACCCCAATGAATAATTACTTGTGTGGATGTGGTTAGTTATTTATTTATGAAAAATAAATAAAATATTGTGTATGCACTATGACCAAATGAGAAATTGAGATCATATGCCTAATCCATGAGGTTATGGAAAAGGTAAAGACTTTCCCCAAAATCTTTCAAAAAATCCTTGAAAGAAATTATTTCTAATTTAGATTTTTGAGGAAAAATCTAAATTCCCCAATGATGAGGAAAGTAGTTGGGAAGAGGTAAAAAGCTGGAAAAGCTGGAAAAGCAGAAAGCAGCTTTAAAGTCCCTAAATAAGGGAAGCCTAGGCAAACAAGAATAAAAGCATCCTGAAATTCTGGACGCAGAATTGGAAACAGGCTTTGGGGAGAGCATAGCTTAAATAAGCTGCTCCAGAACAGATTGAGGTTAGTCTGTTCTTGGAGGATCTCAGCTCAGGGGTGAGTTCTGGAGATAAACAAACTCTAAGGTTGGGAGGACTGGTCATAGTAGCGGTATGCATGCATAGTTTTGGAGATTATTTTATGACTGTATTAATTATGTTTGTGTTAAGTATATCAAGGTTATATGCATGGTTCTGTTAGAACTTCTTATTTAAATTTCAGATTGAATGTTTGTTCAGTACTTCATGCAATTACAAGCTAAGTGTAGTAGCTGAAAATTCCGTAAGTTAATAGCAAGGAGAAAGTTAAACAAAAACCAAGGGGTTAGTTCTGGGGATTTGTACATTGCAGTAATAAAGGGTAGAGATGATAAATCAATGTGAATGTTTAATCGAATAGAAAAATTCAAGTGGTAGCTTGCTGTCTTTGGAATGAAAAACTTAGTTGATGTGTTGTATAAACAGAACCTTTTAATAACGCTGTAACCAATAACAACAAGTAGGAAACAACTAAGTCTGTGATAGCAGTATGGAGCAGAAGTTGAATCCTAACTAAGTACGAGGATCTGAAACTAGGGAGTCTAAACTATCAATTTTAGTATTCTCTACCTCCATTTGATTGAAGTAAGAGGATCTATATCCTAGTTTTCCAATGGAAAAGTTTAATATGCACCAGAGTTTCAAATATGTTGAATATTTGTAACAATAAAATAAGGGGAGAGTCCTATTGAAAATCTATTTGTGTGATAAAAGTGTGTGTGTAGGGAAGATTGTAAGCATATTTAAAAATACTAGGAAAAGAGCATCTATTTACCTTCCATATAAACTGCTGGGAAAGTAGTTGGAGTAATGAAGGTTAAATGAATATAGATAGATGTATAAGTGGATGCATACATCTATACCTTGACGCTGAAACTTTATAATGCTGAAAAGTCTATAAGGCTTGCAAACTGGAAAGTTTGAGGAAGGGCCTATTGATCAGCTAGAGTTGGACAAAACTCTGAAAAAACTGACCTGAGAAATACAAACTAATATATATATAGATATATAAGTGAACTAGATGGACTGAGAAGAGTGGAGGTCAAGCCAAAAAAATTCTCATGGAAATTCTTATATTCCCATGGCTGCCTATAATTACTAAAAATAAATTAAATACCGGATAACGGTATGAATTTGTAATTGATTCAATAGAAAATTTTTGAATGTTATCTAGTGCATAAAGCAGAGTATATCTGAGTTTATGTTATATGAATAAGAAGCCGGGTCTGGGAGACGTGACATATAAACACTATTTTCATTTATTAAGAGAAGAGATGGAATGGGTTCTAATCCCATAATCAGCATTCAACAACATTTATTATCATGTACACAGGTAGACCAGAGATGGGTAACTAGATATAAAATAAAATGAGAAGAAACGGAAGAATAAAGTTATGTAGAAAATTATGGAAAATAGTTCTCAACGTACATAAATACTATCTATGATAGAAGTGAAACTAGACACATAATTTCCAGTATGCCATTCATCTGCCAGACAATTTCAATATAACCATGAGCAGAGAAACTGTCATTTAACACAATAAGATTAATATACATCAGAAGCAGAGATAGAAATTATATAAAATCTTCCTGAAAATTCTGATGGTCTGGAACCATAATAGTGTTACTAAATCCTCTTTCTGTGCTGATGAGCACACTAACAAAGTCAAATTTCAGGGTATATATATATATAAAGAATTACACATGATTTATACAGTCCCGGTAACATTATACTGTGGCATAGTATATCGCAATTACATCTAGCAGCCTAGAAAATATATATATATATCCCAAATGTCCAAATACATAAGGAGCCTTTCAGGCTGGAGTATTAAACGTGCAACCCCTACTTCAATAGAACAAATATAAACAAGCGCCTTTTGCGCAACAGTACAGGAGGTCGATATCAGATTTCGACGGCCATGAGAACGACGCAACAGGAGAAGAGCAATAAATCCCACAAGAATACCGACCTGGAGGGGCCAAGAGGTCCACGTTAGCAACCCTAACGATTGAAAAGATTAAGTGTTGTGTTTACGAACATGCCATAACCATTTGTTTACCTGTAAACGAAAAATGCAAACAAAACCTAAGGGGATTAGTCAACTTGTAATAGCGTAGGGACATAAGTGAAGAACAAAAATATTAAAGCGGTCAAAACCATACCTGTGGAATGCAAGGTACATATACGTAGATTCCTGAAAACAAATTTGTGTGTAGAGAGGGATTAACATGCCATACCTTCTGAATAAGGAGGAAGTTGCAATTTAAAACAGAGGCGAGAAGCATAAGAAATTACCTCATGAAAATCCACGAAATGGTAGACGTCTGTTGGATGGGATGCGAAGCCACTACACCAGAGGAATAACACGAAGGAGTATCATCCTATGAACTCGTAGAAGTAAGGTTGACGATAACCCTGAAAGCGAAACTCAATCACAATTGGCGCTGAGAGTATGAGCCGTGTAGCCTGAAACAAGAGGCATATCCATTACCAAAGGTTGAATGCATACTCAGAACCAGCGCATGACCAGAGTTGAGCAACGTCCCGAATCATTTAAGCATACAATAAAGTTAAACTGAACGTTGAGGTAATTATCTTGAGACTCCGTGTATAAAATCGGGCGCCATGGTTTTCTCTCGTACCGTAGAAGTCACAACCCCTCGGCCAAATGTAGAAATTGGCAAACGTAGAGGAAATCACGAGTTGAAGAATGCAGAAACCCGACTCAGCTCTATCCAAAAGACTTATATAACTCATCGATAACCGCCTTAACCCTAACCAAACACGATCACCATCGTCCACTTGGCAGAATCGTGGAAGCCAAGCCATGGATCGAGAGTAGCAGGGGTGAGTTAATATTAGCGTATCGCATTAATGGAGTATAAATCCAAATTCAAGTCGATATGTCCGGTACCTGTGTTGGTATGGCTGCTGTACATCCCACGTGTTGAGCTAGCACATCGACATGGACTCACCAGACAAGCGAGTGGAGGGGTAGGGAAAACTACACAAACTATCCCACTCTCAGTTATTCATTATGACGCCTGACGTGGACACAAGTGACCACGCGGTGATACACATAACAACTAAAATCTATTTTGACCATACGCCTTACGTGTATATTGATTTCAATTCACAGTACAATATCTGAAGTCGATTGGAAATCTTATGTAACGTGATATGTGTCATGTCAACCAGCGTATATGGGGGTTAATGCCAAACGTATGAAAAGAAATCAATTCCCAATACTGTGTCAAATCATATAAACATAAAAAAAAAAAACGAAATCATTTCCCTCAAGGCTATACCAAAACACATAGCGGAGAAATCATCACTATGGTGTGGAAGGCCTGACCCTATGCTTAATTCAAGGATCATTTACCCAATACTGGATTACAAGGTGCTGCTGGAACTACTGGCTGCATTTACTCAATTTGATAAATGACGATGACCCTTAAGACAAAGGTGAATTTGCAAGGGGAAAGCAGTGGTAAAAGCCAAAGACATGAAAAATATGTTCCCCCTGAGATGCAATTAGCATAAGGTAAGAAGTGAGAGTAGAGGATTTAATTTGCGACAGATATGATGATGAAAAAGCATCATGGAGAAAAAGGTTAAATGTCATAATAAATTATACTTACAAATCTCCTAGTTCATGAAAGAAAAATTTCTTTGTAAATTGAGGTGGCATGGGGCCAGGTCACAGGCTGTATTATAAAACTGTCGTGATTTTGTGCTCACGATTGCCGTGTACTACTATGTAATTTTATTACTAGAAAAATTTTTGCTTGCTATTTTTGTTTTTTTTCTCTGCTCACTGATCTCACAGTGAAAAGGAGGTGATAGAATGGATGAAGGTGGGGGAATTTATGTAGATCTGCAGGGTGAGCCAGATCTGAATGCGGCCATGATGGCTATGTTGCGAAAATTGCAACAAGAATTGGCTGAGATAAAAAGCCAGAATGACAGATTGTCATTAGCCAGTGAGGAGGAGGAAAATCTCATCAGGGAATTAACCTCACGGAACAGACAAGAAGGCGAAGGTTTCGGGAAGAGGAAGACTGATGAATCTGATGAGGAAGATGCTATTCCACATCAGAGTAAGCATAAAAAGGAATTACAAGGGGAATTCCAAAAAATCAAACCTCCTTCCTATGATGGGGAAAAGGAGGAGGATGCTGAAGCCTGGTTGCTGAATATGATTAAGTATTTCCAGGTTTATGAATATGAAAGCAATCTAAAGGCCAGATTAGTTGTCTACCAGCTACAAGGTAAGGCTACCTTGTGGTGGGAGGAGACAAAGATGGTGCATGCCATAGATGAAAAGACAGTTACTTGGGAAGATTTCTAGGCTAAATTCAAGAATCGCTACTTGAATGAGCGATACTATGATGACAAAGAAAAATAATTTCATGAGCTTAGATTGGGACAGCTCACTATCGATGAGTTTGTTACAAAATTTACCAATCTATTAAGATATGTACCTTACATAAGGGAAGAAAAGGCAAAGGTACAGAGATTTCTGAATTGTTTGCCTATGGTATACAAAGATAAAATTGAGTTAAACCCAAAAACAATGGACGAAGCTGTTAGAAAGGCTAGATTGTGTTACCAACAGTTTAAAGGAAAAACTGATCAAGGAAAAAGTTGGGTAAGTAAGAATGAATTTAAAGGGAGAAAACCGAAACCAGCCTATTTGAAGAATTTTGGTAGAGATCATCAGCGGAAAAGATTTGGAAAACCAAAGGAAAGTCAAACTGCACAGTCTCAAGTGGCATCAAAACCAATAGAGGGAGATAGTAAAAAGGAGGGAACAATCATAATGAAGGAGCCCTTGAAATGTTGGGGCTGTGGAGAACCCCATATTTTGAGGGACTGCCCCCACAGAAATGTTCATATGCTCATGAGGGATCGGGAAGCGACAACAATAAATGATATAGCCAGAAACATACCAACTATCAGTGCAGCCCTGGAAAATCGGCAAGCAGAGCATCAAGCAAGCATGGTGGAAATGGAGGGTAAGATCTCTGACCTACCTATTTTTGTTCTGATTGATCCAGGTGCTTCTTTGAGTTACATTAGTCCAAAGATTGTAGAAAAATGTAACTTAAAAAACTGAAAAATTTCAACAGTCATGGCTGGTACAGCTAGCCACTGGAACAAAAAGAAAGGTAACACATAAACTGCCCAGAACATAAATCAAATTAAATGAGTTCCGAACAGAAGTAAATTTGAACATTTTACCCTTAGGGTCATATGATTTATTGATAGGAATGGATTGGCTGGAAAAGAAGAAAGCTTTGATGAATTGCTGGGATAAGAACTTGCACTGTGTAGATGAGGAAGGGAAACATTTCATTCTAAAAGGGAAACAAAAACCTATTTCTGTTAGACAAATTTCAGCATTGCAATTAAAAATAACAGCTAGAAAAGGATATCAGGTTTACGCAGTGCATGTGGAAGAAACAGAACAGAAAACTGAAGGAGAATTACTGGATGCTGTACCAGTAATAAGAGAATTCAAGGAAGTTTTTCCAAAGGAAATCCCTCATCTTCCCCCCAAAAGAGAGATTGACTTCTCAATCGATCTGGTGCCAGGAGCAACACCTGTTTCACGAGCACTTTATCGAATGAGTCCTCCTAAACTTATAGAATTGAAAATGCAACTGCAAGAACTGCTAGAAAAAGGGTATATTAGACCAAGTGTGTCTACTTGGGGAGCACCAGTGCTGTTCGTGAAAAAGAAAGATGGAACTTTCATGATGTGCATTGATTATAGGCAACTGAATAAGTTGACCATTAAAAACAGATATCCTTTGCCTAGAATTGATGATTTTTTTGATCAGGTGAGAGGAGCTTCAGTATTCTCAAAAATTGACTTAAGAACTGGTTACCACCAGCTCAAAATTAAAGAGGAAGACATCAGCAAAACAACCTTTAGAACCAGGTATGGCCACTACGAATTTGTAGTTCTACCTTTTGGTTTGACCAATGCCCCTACCACATTCATGTGCCTAATGAACAATGTGTTAAACAAGTATTTGGATAAATTTGTCCTTGTGTTCATAGATGATATTTTAGTTTACTTAAACAGTGAAGAGGAACAGAAAGAACACCTAAGGATAGTGCTGCAAACTCTAAAGGAAAATCAGCTATACGCTAAATTTAGAAAATGTGAGTTCTATAAGGACAAGATCCAATACTTGGGTCATATTATTTCTGAACAAGGCCTTGCTGTTGATCCGGAGAAGATAAAGGCTATAAAAGAATGGCCAGTACCATCTGATGTTTCAGCAGTTAGATCATTCATGGGGATTTCCGGCTACTATCGCAGATTTGTGGAGAGATTTTCTGCCATAGCCCATCCCATCACTTCCTTACAGAGGAAAGGTGTCAAGTTTGAATGGACAGAAAAATGCCAAAACAGTTTTGACCAATTAAAGATGAAACTTACCACAGCTCCCATAATGAAGATTACAAATCCTGATAAGGAATTTGTGGTATGTACGGATGCATGCGGAGAAGGATTGGGAGGAGTTCTTTTGCAGGAAAACTCCGTGATTGCCTATGAATCCAGGAAATTGAAGATACATGAACAGAATTATAGTGCTTATGATTTAGAGTTAGCAGCTGTTATTCATGCTCTGAAAATGTGGCGGCACTATCTTCTTGGAAAAAGATTTACATTGATGACTGATCATATTAGCCTCAAATATTTCTTTTCTCAAACTGAATTGAATGCCAGACAAGCCAGATGGCTGTCCTTTTTAAGTGAGTTTGACATGGATATAAAACATATTAAAGGAAAGGAGAATAAAGTTACTGATGCATTGAGCAGAAATTCTTGTCAGCATATCAATAATATTGGAAGTAGTGCTTAGATAGACGTAGAAGAGTTGGTGAGTAAGGCTGCCCACCAAGACCCAAATTATGAAACACTTTTGGTGAAATTACAGAAAAAGGAGAAAACTGACTTTTCCCAAAACCAAAAAGGGCTGATTTGTTATAAGAACAGATTGTATATTCCCAATGTAGAGTCTTTAAAAAGAGAAATTCTGGATGAGTACCACAAACAACCCTATGCAGGCCATCCAGGGTATCAAAAAATGTTAACTTCCCTGAAAAAGAAGCTGTTCTGGCCAGGAATGAAGAGAGAAGTAGCAGAATATTTAAGTAGATGCATGGAATGTCAATTAGTTAAGGTGGAACATCAGCATCCTGCCGGCCTTATGAACCCTTTGCCCATTGCAGAATGGAAGTGGGACATCGTTTCCATGGACTTCATTACAGGATTACCCAAAACCAAATACCAGCATGATTCTGTAATGGTAGTGGTAGACACTTTAACCAAAGCTGCTCACTTTGTACTAGTGAAATCTACCTTTGGAACAGCTCAAGTAGCGAATGTGTTTCTGAAGGAGATAGTAAGGTTCCATGGATTTCCTAAGGTGATTGTGTCCGATAGGGATGCTAAGTTTACAACAGCCTTTTGGAAGGGGTTATTTGGAGGAATGGGCACTAAATTGAATTTTAGCACCGCCTACCACCCTCAGACTGATGGTCAAATGGAAAGAACAAATCAAATTTTGGAGGAAATGTTGAGAATGTATATGATGCATAGGCCCTCAAAGTGGGAAGATTTCTTACATTTAGCTGAATTTTCCTATAATAACAGCTATCAATCCTCCATTAAAATGAGTCTGTTTGAGGCACTGTATGGGAGGAAGTGTCGTACCCCTTTGAACTGGAGTCAGCAAGAAGACAAACTGATGTTGGGACCCGATGCCTTACAAGAAATGGAAGGAATTGTCAAACAGATACAAAAGAACATCAAGACAGCACAAGATCGCCAAAATAATTATGCAGATAAGAAAAGAGTGCATAGAGAATTTAAAGTTGGGGAGCATGTATATTTGCGTATTAAACCCAAAAAGAGCACCCTTTATGCTGGGAGTTGTGCAAAATTGTCCCCTCGATACTGTGGTCCCTTTGAAATGTTAGAAAGAGTGGGACCAGTGGCGTACCAGCTGGCCTTACCACCCCATGTTAGAGTTCATGATGTCTTTCATGTTTCATTGCTAAAAAGATATGTGCATGATGCTTCTCACATAGTTGATTGGAATGTTGTACAGGTGGAACCAGAAGGGGAGTTTCTGCCAGAACCGCTTCAAATATTGGAGCGGGAAGAAATTGAATTGAGAAGCAGAATGGTAGCCAGAGTAAAGGTGCAGTGGAAGCACTTTACTGCTGAAGAAGCTACCTAGGAACGAGAGACTGAAATGATGGAAAAATATCCATTTTTATTTGAAAAATAAACTCTAGTAGTTGAATAATAACACCGAGGACGGTGTTTATTTTCAGAGGGGCAATATGTAACACCCCCAATTCATGTGAGTGAAATTTAAAGTTAGATACTTGAACTTTATATCCTAAGGGGAGTGGACCCCAAAGGATAATTATTTTGTGAATGTAATTAAACATTTAATTGAGGAAATGAATGAATTTTTGTGGTGCAAATTGACCAAAAATGAGATGATGAGATCACTTGCTAAATCTGTGAGGATGGATGAGGCAAATATTCCCCACAATCTTTCAAAAAAAATCCTTGGAAGATAGTAAGTTTTAAATTTAGATTTTTGAGGAAAAATCTGAATTTCCCCAATGATGAGGAAAGTAGTTGGGAAGAGGTAAAAAGTTGGAAAGCTGAGGAAAAGCATAAAACAACTTTAAAGAATCCCTAAGTGGGAAGCCTAGGCAAATAGGAAGAAAAGCATCCTGAGATTCTGGACGCAGAATTAGAAACAGGCTTTGGGGAACAATAGCTTAAATAAGCTGCTCTTGTACAGATTAGAGGTTAATCTGCTATAGGAGGTGATCTCAGCTCGGGGGTGAGTTCTGGGAGACAGAAGAGCTCTAAGGTTGGGAGGTTGGTCTACTACACAAGTGGTATGTCTCTGAGAAAATTTGTCTTATTGATTTCTATAGTATGAATTGGCTACATATAAAAACAAAATTTACTTCTAAGTTAGTTCATATTATTAGTCTACATTTAACAGAATGTAGTCACCAGGCAGTGACCTGGTCATCCTGTATAGTTGTAGAAGAATAACCTGTAAAGTGGAATTCCACAGAATGTTTAAACCCAGGGTGGGGTTAAATCTGAGGAAACCTTTTTCTTTCAGGAAACACTGTGAATTTATTTTTAATCTGCTTCTGTTTCATAGAATAATTTTATTTACAGCTATCCTAGAGAGAAATGAAATTCACTATAGTATACCAGAACTATAGCCGGATATAAATTAAGACTTATACTGTTTATGAAAGACACAGAGGGAGAGAATCAATAAACTGATCTCAAGATCAGCCAAGAAATTCTGTTATAATTCCAGAAAATTTAATAGTTCAAATCAACCAGGTTGTGCATGAGTCACTTTGCCTAGGGGAGGAAAGGAGTACCTATTTATAAACAAAATGTAGTAGAAACTATGGTATCCTAAATAACTACTCTAATATCATATCACAGAGATTGATTCCATATAAGGTAATAATTATGAGTAAGCAGTTGAGAACTACAGTAGTAAAGAGCTAAACTATTTCAATCCATATGTACAATACCTTTATATAAACACTATTTTCATTTATTAAGAGAAGAGATGGAATGGGTTCTAATCCCATAACCAGCATTCAACAACATTTATTATCATGTACACAGGTAGACCAGAGATGGGTAACTAGTTATAAAATAAAATGAGAAGAAACTGAAGAATAGAAAGTTATGCAGACAATTCTGGAAAATAGTTCTCAACGTACATAAATAATATCTATGATAGAAGTAAAACTAGAGACATAATTTCCAGTATGCCATTCATCTGCCAGACAATTTCAATATAACCATGAACAGAGAAACTGTCATTTGACACAATAAGATTAATATACATCAGAAGCAGAGATAGAAATTATATAAAACCTTCCTGAAAATTCTGATGGTCTGGAATCATAATAGTGTTACTAAATCCTCTTTCTGTGCTGACGAGCACACTAACAAAGTCAAATTTCAGGGTATATATATATATAAAGAATTACACACGATTTATACAGTCCCGGTAACATTATACTATGGCATAGTATATCGAAATTTCATCTAGCAGCCTAGAAAATATATATATATCCCAAATGTCAAAATACATAAGGAGCCTTTCAGCCTGGAGTATTAAACGTGCAACCCCTACTTCAACAGAACAAATCTAAACAAGCGCCTTCTGCGCAACAGTACAGGAGGTCGATATAACGACGCAACAGGAGAAGAGCAATAAATCCCACAAGAATACCGACCTGGAGGGGCCAAGAGGTCCACGTTAGCAACCCTAACGATTGAAAAGATTAAGTGTTGTGTTTACGAACATGCCATAACCATTTGTTTACCTGTAAACGAAAAATGCAAACAAAACCTAAGGGGATTAGTCAACTTGTAATAGCGTAGGGACATAAGTGAAGAACAAAAATATTAAAGCGGTCAAAACCATACCTGTGGAATGCAAGGTACATATACGTAGATTCCTGAAAACAAATTTGTGTGTAGAGAGGGATTAACATGCCATACCTTCTGAATAAGGAGGAAGTTGCAATTTAAAACAGAGGCGAGAAGCATAAGAAATTACCTCATGAAAATCCACGAAATGGTAGACGTCTGTTGGATGGGATGCGAAGCCACTACACCAGAGGAATAACACGAAGGAGTATCATCCTATGAACTCGTAGAAGTAAGGTTGACGATAACCCTGAAAGCGAAACTCAATCACAATTGGCGCTGAGAGTATGAGCCGTGTAGCCTGAAACAAGAGGCATATCCATTACCAAAGGTTGAATGCATACTCAGAACCAGCGCATGACCAGAGTTGAGCAACGTCCCGAATCATTTAAGCATACAATAAAGTTAAACTGAACGCTGAGGTAATTACCTGAGATCTGGTGGATAAAACTGAAGCGCCATGGTTTTCTCTGCAACAGAGAAGTCACAAGCCCTCGACCAAATGTATAAATTGGAAAACGCAGAGGTGCACCACGAGTTGAAGAATGCAGAAACCCGACTCAGCTCTATCCAGAAGACTTATATAACTCATCGATAACCGCCTTAACCCTAACCAAACATGATCACCATCGTCCACTTGGCGGAATCGTGGAAGCCAAGCCACGGATTGAGAGTAGCAGGGGTGAGTTAAGATTTGTGTATCGCATTAATGGAGTATAAATCCAAATTCAAGTCAATATGTCCGACACCTGTGTTGGGATGGTTGTTGTACATCCCGCGTGTCGAGCTAGCACATCAATGTGGACTCACCAGACAAGCTAGTGGAGGGGTATGGCAAAATACACAACTATCCCACTCTCAGTTATTCGTTATGAAGCCTGACGTGGACTCAAGTGACTACACAGTGATACACATAACAATTAAAATCTATTTTGACCATACGCCTTACGGGTATATGGATTTCAATTCGCAGTACAATATCTGAAGTCGATTGGAGATCTTATGTAACGTGATATGTGTCATGTCAACCAGCGTATATGGGGGTTAATGCCAAACGTATGGAAAAAAATTAAATCCCAATACTATGTCGAATCATATAAACATGAAAAACGAAATCATTTCCCTCAAGGCTATACCAAAACACATAGCGGAGAAATAGTCACTATGGTGTCGAAAGGTCGAACTTGCGTTTGATCCAAGGATCATTTAATTTATGTTTGATTATACGTGCCATGGAACTTACTATTATATTCACCAATTCGATAAATGACGTAGATGACCCTTAAGACAAAGGTGAATTTGCAAGGGTATGCGAGTGTGGGTAAAAGTCAAAGACATGAAAAATATGTTCACCCTTGAGATGAAATTAGCATAAGGTAAGAAGTAAGAGTAGAGGATTTAATTGCGACAGTATATGATGATGAAAAGCATCATGATAAAAAGATGAAATGTCATAATAAATCTATACTTACAAATCTGAGTTCATGAAGAAAATTTTTTGGGTGTGAAATTTGGAGGTGTGACACTATAACACCCTCATCCCACATCAACCCAAGTAACCAACCAACCAAGGTAAACATGTGAGGAGAGGTTACTAATATGATATTTCACCTCATATATGACCTTAAGGTAGTGGAACCGAGGGAAAGAAGACAAAGACACCTTACAAAACATCAGCAACATCCCTAAGAGGTAGTCCGACCTCCCAAACCCCTAACCCCTGAGGGCGACTGAATTTTTAGCCCTTTTGGGCCATAGTCGTAGGTATGCCAAGGCACAATAATAGTTGGGAGCCTATAGCCGTAAGAACAACACAAAAAACATGTGGCGAGGGCCCCAATTGGTCAGTTATGTGTGTTCAACTACAAGATTTATGCCACCTTTTTAGCCATAGA
>JAXQQM020076131.1:0-13833 GCA_034641835.2 Pinus albicaulis | reverse complement strand
TGTATATCACCTCTGACGCCCTTTACCCCTCTGTAGTTCAACCTCATATAATTTATGTTTCTTTTTTTTTTAACAGAAATGGAATTTTGGCTTATATTAAAAGAACTCGGATCTAACCCATAATCATTACAATTCTTCTAAAAAACGTGTTCCCAAAATTCTTTAAGGATTTGAGATTGAACTTGTAGTGTCAATCCAAATCCATAGTTGAGAGCTCCGCAAAATAAAAATTTTGTTACCATTCGAGCTAAATATTTTCCAAATAGCATTAATATCCAAATACATTTGCATCTCGTTCTTAATTTTTTTCCATTTTACCTTTGACTAGCTTCTATTTTTTCTTTAGATTCATCTAACTTATTATTTTACTTGGTGAAGTATATATTTCCTTTTTCCTCACTTGGATATAACATGTGTTATATACTATATCTAAAGGATCATTTTTCTAGTTATTATCTCAAATATTTCTTGTACCTTTAATATTCTTATGTGATTCAGGCCTCTTTCTCCTAATCTACCTAAGAAGTTGTTTTTTTAGAATTATTTTCCAAAGAGATAGAGGAATCACCAAAAATATCTGACTTGTCCTTGGCCTCTTTTGGAAGATTATCCCAAGGTTTTTTTTTTACAATTATTTTCAAGAGAAGCATTTGGGGAACCAACCTTCTTGGGATTGTCATAGGTATCCTTTATACATTCCACCTCAACTTGGCTTGTTGTTGAGTTTCCATGAACTTAGTGGGAGTCTGTCTTGGATTCTAATGTCTCTTATTGATTTTAATTGTTGTTGTGATATGGCGTAAGTTCATCTTTAAATAAAATATAATTTTCTACCTTGGCACCTTCTCACTATCTTGGTTTGCAACTATTTTTTCCTAGCATTGATCTTTTGAGATTTGGAACAATTTTTTAAGGAATGGTCTGTTTCGTAACAAGCTCTACAGGGGAAATAAATATGCTCATAATCTAGATTTTTCAACCATAGATAATTTGGGCTTTTCAATTTGCTTTATGCAAGAAATCCTCTACTAAATTCCATTTTCCCACAAGTGTGATAATATGTTGGTTTCAAGTACTATTTTATATCATCACTACATTCATAAAATCTGCTTAAAGAATTTCCTATAGCTTTAAATGATATAAGAGTCCATAGATGCAGCGGTAGATTATGAGGCCTTACCCAAACTAGAGAAGTATAAATTGAAGCCGAAAAGGGGTTGAAAGAGGGGAACCAGTGTTGCTTAAACAACCCTACACTTCCCTAGAACCACAAACCTGAACTAATTTATCAAATATTGATACAAAAAAATATATAGCCAATGGAAAAATATTAAGCTCATCTGGAATTAGCAGTTTCGAGTGCTCAATAATCGAGGAGTAAAGATATATTAAACATGGCCTTAAACTATTTAATATTCATATCAAGCCATGCTATTAGAATAAATTTGTGCGCTTGAATGCTTCAACCAACAAAGTAATATGAAAATGAAGGAGATTCATGAACTCACGTACTTGAGAAAGAAATCTCATTTTCAAATTTCACAACATCACGAGAAGATGGGTGAAATAGAAATTTACATGAACCATCTAGGATTGAGGAAGGAATGACACTCTTTTCAGCATTTTCTAAAACAAAGGGTGTACTATAGTCAATCTCCATGAATTTAGAGGATGGAGAAACAAACTTTGCAACAATATTTCCTATATTAGAGGAAAAAAATGGGCTTGTCACTACAAAGAAGGGTGAGCTCATCCCCTTAGCTAAGGATGTGATCTCAAATCCATCCACCAAGGAAGGAAATGACGAGGTTATGAGAACAATATATAATGAATTCACAAAGGAGTTCAAGTTTATGGTTTCAATGCAATCTAGAGAATCTATGAGTATATTGAGGTCTTCGATAGATTAAGAGGAGTGAGATGATACTATAGAAAAAGAGATGTCTTCCATCTCCAAATATTTGAGAGAGAGGGATGAGAAATGTGCAATAAGGGTCTAACCCTATCCACCACAATAAAGAAGCCACACTCTACCATTAACAAATTATTTTTTGACTCCCCATATAATTTATGTAATGTGATGTAAAGCATGTAGCATTTTTTATATGTTTGTTTAGGGAATCATGTGCATTTACCTCAGGCCCTACCGCCTCATAATTTTGGCCAGTTGAATTTAGTTCTTCCAATGTTTGAGATTCTCGAGACCCTCCATCACATAGGCTACATATCACTAAATAATTTTCAAGAAATGTGGCTAGCATGCCCATTTACCATATGATTGTTTTATTATTTTATCAATATGACACGTGCTCCATCACCAATGGCAATTCAACAATAATTATTTAAGAAAATGTGGACAAATTAGGATGACCAGTGTGCACCACAATTCTTACATATTTTTCTGAAGCATGTCACTATATTTATTTCCCATGTCACTTTTCCCTAGGATCTTGTATTCTTAAATTGATCAGTTTTATTCAAAATTACCCACAATGCCTTTAATGTAAAACAATTATTGAACTTGAGTGCCACTATGTATTTATTCGTATTTTTGAATGGATTCAAATTCCACAATTTGGGTTAAGAGAGAAATTTTACCTTGGATATCTCTGTTTCATATAATTCATTAGAGCCATGAAAATTCTATATAGTAAATGTGGTACAAAAATAGAGAAACATCCTTCATTGCAATGGTTATGCAACTTACTTCTAGTGATGCAGGATTGCGCTTTACTTGTCATCATGATGTTTCTGCAACTCACATGCATGTATAATGTGCCACAACACAAAATCAATTATCTCTCAAGAGATCCGATGCAGGAATATATAATATGGAAATATAGGTTTTTGATCCAATATAAGAAACACCCACGTAGGTATGTATATTTAATCTTACTTCTCTATTGGTTTCCAAAAACTCTCAGCATTAAGTGGTTGTGAAGGGAATTTGGATTTTGTGTTTTCAACTTTATGTGTGACAGGGATTTCCATGTTGCTAGTGATATACGCGTAGTTTGTGTTCCCTTGTATTTTTTTGAGTGAAAATGAACTTGGTTCATTGTAAGTTATATTTCCATGCTCATTTTATTAGTGCAAGGCATTATGTAGAAGTGTACATTGTTTCAAAAAGAATCATCTTAGACTCTAAATTTTAGGAATGTATTCATAACGTTCTCAATGTGCTCTCGCAAAAATATTTTCCTTCAAGACATCCTCTATGTTTTTGTTTGACATATATTCAACCCTTACTCAATGTAGGCTTGGAGGGAAAAAAAGAAAGAAAAAGTCAATCTTTATGTGACAAATTATTCAGAAATGATTTTTAAATAGAACTTTTAATATAAAAATTACATCAATAATATATTGCAAAGAAAATGATATAAAAATCTATTAATGCTAATATTTGTTAGCTTAATATTAAGTCTTGCAAGTATCTATTTTAAGTAGATAAATTTACTAAGTTTGCAACAGTATGTATAAGCAACTGTTGTCCATTTGAAAATACTTAAGGAAGAACAATTTTGATTCTCTAGTCATGTCTAAAGAGAAAGTCTTCCTCTACCACTAAACTTGACATCTTTAATAAAAATAATGTTAACCATATATTTTGCTACCAATAAGTTATTATTATTGTTTTAAACTTGACGTCTCTAATAAAAAATAATATTAACCATATATTTTTTCTACCAATAATAATATTTGATTCTCAATAGTTCATATATATAAAAAAGACTAGCTATTTTTAAAATTAATTTTATATATACAAAATTTAATTTAAAAATATCACATAGATTTGAAATATATTTAATGAAGTAATGTGTTCCATGAAATTGTATTATGTGTTTTTATGTATTTATACAGTTTTGGTGTTTCATATTGAAGATGAAAATAAATACTCACGATTGGGCATGGCTTGGTTGTCCACAACTGCTGAAATTGAAGTCCATTGATGTAACTGAATTGTAAATCCCCGAGTATTTCGTCATGTACAAGGGCAGATTTAATAAAAAAGTATTCATTGTTGTTAAAAGAAATATAGATTATTAATATTATTTTTATTTGAACTCTGTTTATCCACAAGTATAAATGCCCATTTGTCCATTTTCTTTGTGATTTTTTCTAGGGTTGAAACCTGTGCTGACAAAACATCAATAATATTTTCTGGTAAAGATGTCTCATTGCACATAAATATATCTCATTTGAATTTTTAGCATATATACTTCCCCATTTTCATTCATTTTATTTCTGGCTTTACATATAATATTTTCAATTTTATTTTAACTAATTAAATGATTTGATTATTGTTTTTTATAAATTTTTGCATGCATAAATGTGTCTTTGACACACTCAATTTTTATAAATTAAAATATCATCCCATCTATTGATTAGATTATTTTAAAATATGACATAATCAATTTAGTATTTAATATTCCAGCATATTGTTGTAATGACATTCGAAAAATGTTATTGTTAAACAACTCTAATATACTTACATACTATAAATTTAAGAAAAAAATACACCAAAAAAAAAGGTTTGAAGTTTCAATTGCTATTTTGTTATTTTTTTTATAACTTTTTCCGATTTATATTTTGTTATTTTCTTGTACAACTTCTCAAATTTCAAAATCCTATCGGCCTCTCTTTGCACCTTTTGGGGCAACTTCTAGTTTCAATGTTTTAAACATTCTCCCACATACACCTAAATGGAAAAATCAGTCTTATTCACATAAACCATTTAACATTTTTACAATTCTTTAAACATCTTCCCAAAACATTGCACACAAATTACAAAATCAGTCTTATTCACATAAATCATTTAACATTTTTACAATGTTTTAAACATCTTCCCAACACATTGCACAAAAATGACAAAATCACTCTTATTCACATACATTATATAAAAATTATAACATAAATTTATTTATATTTTTTAATTTATATTTTTTTTGGTTTTGATTTTGACTTTTTTAAGATTTTGATTTTTTTTTAATTATATATTTTTATTATAAGTATGTTATTAAGATATTTATATTATATTTTTTCCTCCTTTTCATATATATAGATAAATATTTTTTAATATTTACATATTTCTATTTTTATAGGTTTAAATTAAATACTAATATATTAAATATTTAAATATTTTTATTATTTATTTTTATGAGTTTATTCAATATATTTAGAGTGTTTGCCATTATTTAAATATTTTTACAAACTTATTATATTGAATGTGTCTGTATTGGTTTTATTATTTATATACTATAAATATATTTTTGAATGCTTATATATTTATATATTAATGTATGTGAGTTATAATGTATGCTTTGGTTTCTTTATTTTGTATGTATATGGAGGTATTATTTTGAGAATTGAAATGGCGTTCTTATTAGTTGCATTTAGATAGTTAGAATTTATTTGTTGATATTTTTGTTTTGGTATGCATTAATGAATAGGATATCTATTTGTCTATGATATGTGTGAATGTATTATATAGAGGTTTGCATTAGTTGCATGTACTTTGGAGTGTTTATTCTTCTATGTTTATGAATATCTCATTATGCATGCTTTTGAGTATTCTTTCATTGTTTATTTGTATGTATATGCATATGTTGTTTGGGTATGCCTTGAGTGTTAAAGTGGTGGTTTCATTTGTATGAGAATTGTTTACATGTATGTATATGGATCTATTCTTTGTTGCAATTGATGTGTGTTGTTTACATGTATTTTTTTGTTGTTTGTATGAATCTATTCTTTACTTGTATTTTTGTATGTCTATGAATTTCTTCTTCATGTGTATGAATATATTCTTTGGTAGTGTGTCTTTTTTACTTGTATTCCCTCTATGTGTATGAATGTCTTCTTCATGTGTGTATGAATTTGTTCTTTGCCACATTCTAATGTGTGTTATTTAGTTGTATTATTTGTATGTGTATGAATGTATTCTTCATGTCTATGAATCTACTCTTTGCTACATTCCTATGTGTCTTGTTTACTTGTATTATTTTTATGTGTATGAATGTATTCGTCATGTGTGTATGAATCTATTTTTTTCCACATTTGTATGTGTCTTTTTTAGTTGTATTCTTTGTATGATTATGAATCTATTCTTCATGTGTATGAATCTATTCTTTACTACATTTTATGTGTCTTGATTACTTTTTTTCTTTGTATGTGTATGAGTGTATTCTTAATGTGTATATGAATTTATTCTTTTCTATATTTGTACGTGTCTTGTTTAATTGTATTCTTTGTATGTGTGAATGTATTCTTTTTGTAGGAATTCTTCTTTGTTACATTTGTATATGTATTATTTATTTGTAGATATATGAGCCTAATATGTGCAAATATACTATCATTATTTTTATATATATTAATATATTATTTAGCATATTGATATATAAATATATTATTTAGAATATTGATTTATAAATATAGTAGTTTAAATATTAAATTATAAATACATTACTTTAAATATTTGTGAAATTATTATTATTATTATTATTATTATTTTTTTATTTCTTTTTTAATTATTATTATTATTATTATTATTATTATTATTTATTTATTTATTTTATTTTATTTTTATTTTTTTTTTATATCTTTTTTTCTATCTAAATTTTAATCATTTTATATGAAAAAACAATATACTTATTAAAATAACACTAAAAAGACATAATATTATCCCACAACCTACACCTCAATTAAAGATTATCGTGTTATAGAGTATCATGCAAACCACGAAACTAAAACTAAAAAGAAAAACAACATAAAATTTATAACAACAATTTGTAACAACACATATCAATTAATTATTTAATACTAAAATCAATACAATAAATATTAATTTTATTTAAAAAATTTCATTCATTTGAATAATTTATAAAAAAAAAACATAATACTATAATTTAATAATATAGGGAAACAATATTAATTCTAATGTTTGTTTAATAATAAAAATTGTTTTAAACATAATAAATAAAATAAATACTTATTAATTTTAAACTAATTAACTTATAAAATAAATGCAATTATCAACATCATAATACTTATACTTAATTTTCAACACATGCATAAAATAATGTTAATTCTAATCTTCATTATAATTGTGATGTGTGTGAACATGTCACCTTGTGAGTCATTATGTGTAATGTTTGTGGCTATGTGTATGTTTTTGTGCACCCTATTTTTGTTGTGTGCTTGTATGCATGTGATTGATTATGCCTCATTGGCAATGGATTGTGTGGGTGCGCGTCTGTGGTTAGTTCCATGCCAATGATGGACCGTTTTTGGGGTCATATAAGCTCTCACCTTCGCGTGGTTGACCCTGTTAGTAGAGATTTTACATCTCCAAGCCAAGAAGAGCTTTCTATATATTATTTTTTAACTTATTTAAAACATAACATTAATTTTGAAATATTAAAATGTTTTTTTAAGAATATTTTTATTATATTAAAAAATTGTAAGACAAAAATTGTAAAATAAATTGAAATATTTATCATTATTTGAAATTTAAAATAAAATAATTACATTAACGCACTTAAGCCCTTTAAGCCTTACTTATTTGTTTTTCTCCATTCATGATTGCCTTACCTTTTTATGAAAAACACGTGAAAACCCATTCAAAACCACCGAAAAATCGACCTCTACCTTTTCTCCTCGAGTCTCCTGCCATTGTACATTGCACTTCGCAAATCGCAACATTTTTCTTTTACCTTTAACACTTACCCCTCGCTCTTTGTGATTACGATATAGCGAAATCGCAAATCATACTTTGCGTCGTTTACCTTTTACCTTTAACACTTACAACTCGTTCTTTGCAATTGCAATATTGTGAAATCACAAATCGCACTTCGCACCATTTACCTTTTCTCACTTAACACATATCGTTGGTCCTTGCGATTGCAATATTGCGAAATTGCGCCCCGCCGTCGATCCCACTGCCACGTCACCCATCATAAAATCACACTTCGCACATTTTAGCTTTTACCCTTAACATTTACCACTCGATTCTTGTGACTGCGATATTGAGAAATCGCAAATCGCAAATCACACAATTTAACTTTGTGCATAGCACTTACCATTCATTCCCCCGATGTGATAACTCTGCCATGTCACTCATCGCACTTCGCAATTTGCAAAACTTTCCACATCGCAGATTGTAACCCACAACCTTTACCGCATTGCAAATCGCACTTCGCACATTTTATTTAGTTTTTTTTTTCTAGGTACACTTTGAATTTCCTAGTGGTCTGAATACTAAGTTCATTTTTTGTATTTTCTCTGCTTCTTTAGTATCTATTTTAAAATAACAAAAATCTTTTGTTCACTATTCCACTTGGATAACATTTGATGCCACCTATGGGTACATTTCCATCATGTACATAAAATTTTATACTTCCTCTCATAACCATGTGTACATTCCTCCTGTTTGTTTCTTTTTCCAAACATGGACTGGTTATATATCACCTATATAAAACTTAGAACCCTCATATATAGAATTATCAAATCCATATATATATATATCATGGAATAGAGTTATTTAAAATTTCATACCCCTATGCATAACTTATTTATATATATATATATATATATATATATATATCATGGAATAAAGTTATTTAAAATGTCATACCCCTATGCATAACTTATATATATATATATATATATATATATATATATATATATCCACTTTGTTAAAACCCTTGAGGCTGCATATAATACTCGTTACCTATAGATTGATTTGTCATACCTAACGATTTCTTTTTTCAACTTTCAACATCAAGTGGAGACCATACTCACTATCGTGAGAGCATATAATATACGATATATTCAATTGACTATAAGACATAATCCTAGCCATGTGTATTGATCACCATACCTGTCCATTGTTTGCAGTATTAAAATTATTTGCTAATACGTGTCTAACCCTAATCGAATTTTTTTACATGATTCACGCTTTATGATTCGTCACACTTGCCAGGGTTTGGAGCATACCACACAGAGATTTAGTTGCCACCGTCTGCGCGACTGCGTGTACTCCTTCAAGCCATGTCGCCTGACAATTGATTACTACTATTCCTTTGTGATTGAGACCAGCGCAGACGCGTCGGATTTTCCTTTTTCAGTACACAATATTCATGCAGGTTATGGTTCGTATAAGCCGCCTAGCACCAGGCTCTGTTCGAAAGAGTTTGGCGTGTAAGTCTGGTTGTAACATTTTGTTGGTTTTCTTTTTTTTTGTTGCAGGAACAACCTCTTTCCCGTGAGAGAGAGTAGCAAACGGCGGCGTACATCATCCCATGTCCCCCAACGCTCGACATTGTAACACCTCCAGTTTAGGGAAAATATTTTTTTTTTTTTCATAATGAATGCACTCTTGCTACAGTTCATCTAACCCTCTAGTATCTCATTTCTATTACCCATATTGATCATTCCCCCTGTATATATATATATATATATATATTTTTTTTTTTTTATAACATCACCTAACACATATGTATTCAACACAATTATCTGGGGACATATATATATATATATATATATATCACCTATATATATATATATATAACATATGTATCTAACATGCATTTATCAACCATATCCTTTTGAGTCTTTATACCCTCCGGATATATGTGTAATACACCTCTTATTAAGATGTTTGACCCATATTTATAAACCACATATAAATATATATATATAACACATACCTTGATAATATTGTGTGACACATACATAGCTTCACCCCTTTAATACTATGATTATATATAAAATACCTCTATCACAGATGGTCCTTTGACCAAAATATATATACATATACACCACGCCCCTTTATTCATAACCTTGAAACCGCATATATATATATAATGCGTGTAATTATTTATGTACGCTTTGGTAAAACTTCTTTTGTAAAGGCGTACGTACCCAACTATTACATGAACATATATTTATATTTCACCAAGAGCGAATTTCTTCCTTCCAGACTGTTGACCTAAGTAATTAGAGTGGAGACTATAGGGAATAATTTCGGGAGCATAGTATGCCTACCATATAGCCCATTGGCGCCGTAAATAAACACCGAGTTATATACCTATGGGGATGAACCGCCATACATTTTCTTTGTTTGCATTATGGAATTTTACTGTTCAACCGTGACTAACCCTAATCCAGTTTTTCGTTAATCCCATTTCATGGTGATCCTGACTTGTCGCGGTATGTTGGCAGATCACACAGGTTTTAATTGCGGCTATATGCAGTCGGCGTGTACCCTCCATTCGGCGTTAACTGGCGATGGTCTACTATCATTCGTTTGTGGGTGGAACCAACGCCTACGCGTCGGGATTTTTATGCGTAAGTACACCATATTCGTACTGTTATGGTTCTTATGAGCCGCCTAGCCCATACTCTATTTGACGGGTGTTGGCGTGTGAAATCGGTTTGCTACATTTCCTTGTGTTTTGTTTGCAGGAGTAATATCTCTCCCGCGAGAGGATGTAGCCATTGGCGGCATACCTTGCCCTCTGTCCAACCATCACTCGACATGTGGACTTCGAACAGATAGTTCTGGCGGTTTCCAGTACTGAGAGCGCTGAGCTCCAGCTCTGGTCTAGGGTTAACCCAATATCTCGGTACCTACGACTTCCTACCTTCCCAGCGCCCATTGATGTCCCTGGTACCCTTCTGTTTACGTGTGGCATCTATTCAATCGACATTGGGATTCTTTGCAGTTATCGGGCAGAGGAATTAGGGTTTCAGATGTTCATTAAATCGGAGGTTATTTTATCGATCTATTTACCAGTTCCCTCCTACCTCATGTATGCTGAACTCCTTTCGTCTCCCTTATCTAAGTTTCGATGTGATTCATATGCATGTAGGTTTCAGATTTTGTAGTGCTGGAGAGTTGCAAGTATGTCTGCACCGAGAGGGTAAGAGCTCGTCATCTCCGTCTATCTACTAGAGACAGAGAGCGAGCCTATTCATAAATCTCTATTTTATTCTTGCCGCAGCTCTGCAATCCCATTCGGAGGTAAACCCTAATCGTTTAACTTGTGAATGTTTTGGGTCATTAAGTTATCATTTGAATTTACCAGATCGCTGTCAAACTCATTATGGGTTTACGATTTTATATTTCTGTTGAACTGTTTCCCTTTCATTTTACTGTCGATATCATAAATGGTTCATACGAGGAAAGGGTACCAAATATGTTATATCGGTGATCCACCTCTCTGAACGACATCTCAGTGCCTGTATTTCTATTGTTTCACTGGTGATAGCTTACCTTACGAGCGTGAATCATGCCACGCTGGCTTGGGAGGTTTACCACAGTACCTCAGACGTATAAAAGTCATTTAAATAGATTGCATGCAGCTCTACTCCAGCAAGTAGTTATGGCGTCCACCATTGCGTTGGACGTATTACTTTATATTTTGTTTTTTTGTTTCAACTACTGTATAAAATCGTTCGGAGATGTCGCGGCCTCATTTATGCTTGTTTGCCAATAAATTATGTTTGGTTGATCCACTGTATGAATATTCATAATCACTATGAATCGACCGTAACTAATTGTAACCCTACATGATTCGTTTACAAATCTTTTCGTCAATCCCTCTCTCTACAATCGATAATAGAATGAGAAAATAATATGGTGTTCGGTACCTATCTACATGTATAGCAAACACGATTACAACGAGACGTGGAATCTCTCGGCGTTTATGCTGCAGTGATGATAGTCTACACGCGTCGCACTTATGTTTTATCTTTTCCCTCTGTTAATTTCATTTAATCATGAACAAGATTTTTCTTATTTCTTATATGGTAGGGTTTGTAAAAGTCAGTCATAGCGATTTGTTTGACCTATGCCCAAGGCATAGTAATTTAATTGAACACCACGCATATTTTATAGTGTGACTGTACGTTAGTCCAATTGGCAGTGAGGACTATATATAGATATTCCACTTACATACTTGATTTGTATCGACGTCTTAATTTGACCATATGTGGTTTATTTATATATGATTCGCATTTATAACTCCTTTTGCCGCATATAATTCATATATATGTTTTACATTTATATCTTCTTTTTGGACCGATATGTTTGGAAATAAACATGTATAGCTAATGTATTTCGATATTAAAAGGACCTCTTTGTATTTGTGCTTAATAAATGTTGAGATCTGGATATTTGGTTAAATGCGGGTACATCTATTAGAGGGTTCATGTAATAATATACACTCACATAGATTAAATTCATTATCATAGTATTTACTTCAAGGTTTTGGTTCATATGAATTTTAAAAAGAAATATATATCATATAATTTCTATGCATGCTATGATACTCCTATAAGGTAGAGTTACTCCTTTGTTAGCAAAATTTCGAGTTCCATATTCTAATGTCATTACATTTTTCCCTTTTATTTGGGTTTGGGTATCATATAAATTTCAGTTCTGTTGCACTATTTTCCTAGCATACCTATGAGCATATAATATCATATGTGTATATATATATAGGTATTCAATAGTCATTGAGTCGTATAACTTAATTGTAGCTTTAGTTTTTGACTATGATGCTTAGTTCAAAAAATTTGAGATAGATTTCAAAATATAATATGCTCTATAAATGCTATGAATGATCTATTCCTTGAATAGAATTTCTTTTAAAGCTAGAAATGTCGACATGCCTAATCCGACATCTTTTGATTTTCTTCTATGATATCATATAACTCTAGGTCTGCTAATATAGTTTTCCACTTACATATGAGCATAAAATTTCACAATTGTAAATATTTATGGATTAAGGTAATATTCAATGTTCTGTGGAGACTAAGTACCTTCAGATTTAAAGCATTTTTGGTTTAAAGTTTTTGGAGGTTTCTACTCTATAGACTACTGGTCTACAACTAAACAAAATCTGGAAGGTGAATGCCTGAGGATAGATTCTGTTAAATGTAGTACTAATACCATCATACAATTTCATAAAATTTTATATGTAGCTAATTCATACCATAATAAATCAACTAACCAAGAAATTCATTGACATACCAATACTGCACTTGACCAACCTCCCAACCTTAGAGTTCTCTTTGTCTCCCAGAACTCACCCCCAAGCTGAGATCACCTCCTAGGACAGATCAACCTCTGATCTGCTTAGGAGCAGCTTATTTAAGCTCATATTCTCCCAAAGCATGTTTCTAATTCTGCGTCCAGAATAGTAGGATGCTTTCTTTGCTGTTTAGCCTAGGCTTCCCATTTTGGGATTCTTTAAAGCTGCTTTAAGCTTTTCCTAGCTTTTCTTTACCTCGTCCCAACTACTCCTCTTCATTGGGGAAATTTAGATTCCTCCTCAATCTAAATTAATTTCTTTCAAGGATTTTTGAAAGATTTTTGGGATTTGTTGCCTTATCCATCCTCATGGATTTGGCAAGTGATCTCTAATTCTCATCTTGGTCAAAGTGCAAAAATCATTTTATTTATTTCCTCAAATAAAATATGCAAATACATTCACACCATACTTATCCCTTGGGGTCCACCCCCTTTAGGATTAAAGTTCAATGTCTAACTTTAAAAAATTCAACACACAAATTGGGGGTGTTACATATTCCCCCTCTGAAAATAAACACCGTCCTCGGTGTTATTATTTAACTACTAGAGTTCACTTAAACAAAAATGGATATTTTTCCATCATTTCAGCTTCCCTTTCCCAGGTAGCTTCTTCAGCAGTAAAGTGCTTCCACTGCACCTTTACTCTGGCCACTGTTCTATTTCTCAATTCAATTTCTTCCCGCTCCAATATTTGAAGCGGTTCTGGCAGAAACTCCCCTTTTGGTTCCACCTGTACAACA
>JAXQQM020093207.1:0-101370 GCA_034641835.2 Pinus albicaulis | reverse complement strand
ATTATACCCTCCCCTTTACTCCTTGCATATACCAGAAGATGATCTGCCTTGTGTCTCTTAGGATTTGCTTGGGGATGTTGCCTAACTAAAGCCAATACCACTGGAATTGAGTTCAGGACACTTATGATGAACACTATCCTATGACCCTATTGTTCCTTGAGAAACAATTCTTGGCTGTGTACAAGAATCCGTGCTCAAGACATTAAAGATTATGTCACAAAATGTATATATGTGTCCCTGTTTCTTAACCCTTCAAACGTTAGTAATATATTTCCCAAATATCAAATCTTTATTAGCTCTACAATGCCATATTCCTTATATATTGAAGTGAGTGGATGGAAGACGAAGAAAGAAAAGTTTTAATTTATGTCATGGCAAAACGAAGCGCCATAATAAATCTGAAGAAGTGAAAAACAAATAAGGCAAAAGGAGAGGAGCGCCCATTAAGGATGTTTAACTCTTAGATACATAAATATCAAGAGACCTGCAGCTCTAATCACTCTACTTTATTCACAGACATGGAAATGAAATGAAAACCAAGAAAACTCCTCAACACAGATGGAATAATGGAAACTTACAAAACTTTTTCATTCATTCAATATTGTTCAGTACAAAATTAGCCTTCAAAGGTCCAAAACTCGGAACCTTCTTTCTTCTTCAAAATGTCTTTAAATACAATCTGAACCAAAATGGTTTTCAGTTATAAAACTGATTCCAACTAACTCTAACTGCTTAACTACTCTCTGTAATAGAGGTACATGCCTCGGAAACATTTTATTACATTTACATGACTTCTTTTAAAACATAATAAAAGATGATAACTCCTAATCTAAGGGAACTGATGTTCCTGAAATAGCGGCTGACTCAATGACTATTTGTGGCTGAACGGCTACTTGTGGTTGTTTGGCTGGAAATCCTTTTTCTGTGTCAATAGAAAATTTCTTGCATTCTTTCCAGAGTTTATCTTGAGTAATCGGAGCGTTCTTATAACGATGATATTCCAGTGTAAAAGCAACAACCTGACTGTGAGTAAGATTGCTTGTGAACAATGTCTTCACCATCCATAGCAGAAGGAAATGCCTTTGTAAGAAATTGAATACTGTTTCTCCCTTCAAAATCTGTGTTTTCTCATGTCGGCCATCTGCTCTGCTCTTTGCAAATATCAACAGATCTTCATAAAATTTCCAGGACATAATCTCCCCTTTCTCCGTCCAGCATGAGGGCAAGCCTGTTCTTGTCAACTTGTCAAAAGAAATATCAAATTTCTTAATGATTTCTTTAATTACCTGTAACCGCTTCTCTGAGGCCTTCAGAAGGTCGTTTTTAATAATCATTTTATTTACCTCCTCAGCATAGAAGTACCTATCCTGTATCCCTATATCTCTTAATTCTTCATCTGTCTTGGCATTAATAAAATTTATGAATTTTCTGGCCCAATTCGATCTTTTAATAGCGGCCTGCTTCTCTGATAATAACTCCTTTTCATGCTCTGAGACAATGTTTTTCTCTCTGGCAATTATGTTCATGGAATCCCATTTGGACTGCATCTCTGAAATGATCTCGTTCCAGATGAGATCCTTAGCTTTGATCAGGGAAATATTTCCCTTCAATTTTTCCTTGAGCTCTTTGATCTTGTCCTCAGCTTTCTGTAGCTTCTGCTCGTTCTCCTGTGCTTTTCCTTCCCATCCTTGCATCATCTTAGTGTGTCGGGAGTCTGAGTCTGTTTGCGATCTCTCTTTGTATTTTTATTCTGTGATTAGCCGGAGAGCAACGAGCTTGAGGATCGGATGCACAGCAGAAAAATCAAAAGTACAAGTGTGGTTCTCAATTTGATTGTAAGATTGGAGCGGTTGCTTTACCTTATCAAGCTCCTCATCCTTCTTTATCAATTGTTGTCGTAAGCTCACTCTTTTCCTTTTCAACCTCTACTATCGGCATTTTATATGAATACTCTACAAACGGCAATTTCAGTTTTTCCTTAATGAAGATATTCCCCGATTTTGCACTCTTCATAAGCTTTTGAATTGCGCTTTTATCATCGGATCAACCCCGATTTTCATTATGATTTTCTTCAATTCTTCATTTTGAGTAGTCAATGCCCTGGCATTGGCATTCTCCATCTTACACTGTTTGACAACCTTAGCAAGCATATTTTCTGTCTTAATTGATGTAGCATGAGTTTTGCCCAAATCATTAACAATCAACTGACCTGTCTGCATGTGGAGATTCATTTTGTCCCACAAGGGGATCTTTTTCACATCCATGACTATATTCAACTCCTTAAAACTGCCGGAGGGTCCAAGGGACATTCCTGTTGGATGCGACAGCGCCATTTTGAACTGATCTTTCTCTAGATCTATTACAGTCAATAATCTTGTTTGACCAGCAGGTATCTGGTGCTCTACTTGTGTTTCTATATTGGCCTTTATTCTTTGATTGCTTTCTTCAATTTGTGAGAAAACTTGCTTCATGGAAGGAGCCTTTTCCACATGAAGTTCTGGTCTGCTAGGAGATGAAGGGCCACCCTGTTCTTCACTGACCTGGAGAGTAAAACCAGGTGAATTGGAGGAGTGGTCTTCTGCTAGTTTAGTCCTTTTCTCCTCTCGGGGTTCCTCCTCATCGATCTCAATAACATCGTCTCTCCCTCTCTTGCCCATCTTTTCCAATATTGCCGGAGTTTGAATACTGATCTGTGATGAACTTGGCCCTCCTGGATTAGCCAACTTCTCTAAATCCGGTTTGCTCACATGAGTAAAAGCAGCATACCCGTTCTCGACCCTTCTTTGTGAAATAATTCCATGTGGGTCATAGGCCCATTTCTCTCTGTGTCCTTCATGTTTTCAGTCCAATATCCTCGATACCTCCTCATATCGCTTGCCTTGTAACTTCTAACAACAAGGGCTACTCATGGGCAACATTAATCCCTTGGTCATAGGAAGAAAATGAACTTGATCCACATTAAGACTTTGCCTTATAAATTCTAAGGCAAACAGTCTCATGGGAACGAATGTTGGAAGCCTATAAGGCTCAACACTGACTCCATATAGCCTTATTTCAGAATAATCTTCAAAAACAAACCAGCCTCCATATTTACAATTAGGTCCTAATTGCAAGAACTCCTGGGCCTTAGGCAGAAAGCATGGAGGCAGAGTTCCATTAAGAATTTTATAAGCAGTGGTCATGAAATGGTCTACAAATTCAAATAAACCGGCTTCGTTTTCTTCTCTTCTGACCATATCAGTCCAAAGCAAAACTGACTGTTTATTTTTATTACTATCCATTATATTCAAACCAACACTCATGGATTCTTCAACATTATGATATAGAAACAAGTAGACTACCAATGAGGGAAATCTGAAATAACCTGTTAATGAGAAAGAAATCAACTGAGAATTCACCACTTCTTGCCAAAAGGATGGGATATCCAACACCACTCCTGGTTTCATCATGAGAGTGAACATCCCCAGGGCTGCCTTGTCAATTTCGCAATCATCTTCTCTCCCCAGAATCTCCATAATACAGCTGAGAACTGACCTGTATTGAACATTAAATGCATCCAAATTAAACTTTCCCGATTCAAATTGGGTCTTCTCCGGACTCGATACCAAAAACGACATGCAGCGGTTAAACTCCTCATTTGAGAGCTCCTCGAAATATTGAACCAGCGAATCTTTTGAGAATTGCAAAGGAGAATCATTCTCCGGAAAGCATAATGCCTGACGCATTAATTGAGCTGAAACCTGCAAAATACTTTCTCCCTGGGAGTTCATGACAAAACATTTTCCGGGATACATGGACGAAACCAACCAAGAAATGAATTCAGGAAAGACATGAGTTTTAGGAATGCAGGCGGACAACACTCCCGAACTCTGCATAGCGGAAAACACAGGTGACTTGTCGGTGTTCAAGGTCACTTGATAATGCAAATGAGGATGATTCACGGACGACGCAGTATCATGGACATCTTTCTCACTATCTAGGAGAGGGCTCAGAGTGGATAAACCAGACAAGGATGCTCGTTTGGCCATGGATGACAAGAATTTCAAACGCAATTAGGTGCGAAGGTGGCGGGACGGAGTTTAAAACAGGGCAAACAGTGACAATTAAACCACAAAAGAACGGAAAACCCCACTTATAGACAACGGAAACCGTAATTAATGCAAGGGTGACGTGGAAGGACACGCATAGTGGATGACAACTGTTTGCCACTTCGGCGGATGACGTAATGCGGGGGGTCTGTGAGTACGACGGAGACCTCCAACCCATACCCCCCGCAATCAATCAGAGTCGTCGATCGACATTCTTCGAAGATCTGACCAGTCAACTGCGGGGGGTCGGGTTTTGATAACCGACGGGTTAGTTGACCCCCCGCAGTTGCTTATCTAAAGGCTTCTGCGCATGATTGCGACTTCCGCTCCGAAAGTTGCTCGGACTTTACCATTAATATCAATATAACAATCTAAAGTCAGTCCGCTCCGTAGATTAAAATGGAAATGGAAATACATTGCATTCTTTCTTCATTTTTTTTAATACTAAAGTATAAAACCTTATACTATAGCACATTTCGGATCCTCATGTATATTTTTTCAAAAACACTTTCTTTTTCCAAAATTTCAAAACTTGACATAATAAAAAGGATATGCAGATATAATGATCCACAACATATGGCTCCACCTGGGGATAGTGTTTTTACCACGAAACACTAAGAACCTGCAGATTAGTGCCTTCACCTCGGGCATGGAGTCAAAAATTGCTTGATGGAAAATGTACAGTGAACACTCCGGATATATACAATGATGGACCAGTAACTGCTTAATGTCGGAAATAATGCTTGAGATATTGCCCATTGACAGGCATATCCAACATTTCTCCTTCCAGATTTTCCAACACGAAGGTGTTATTTCCTCTAACTTCATTAATTTTGAATGGGCCATACCACAAAGGATCAAATTTGCCGTGTTTGCCTCTATCTTCCCTTCGTGTATCCCATCTCAAAACTAAATCTCCTTCCTGAAACAAAACTTCCTTTTCTTTTCTATCAAATACTGCCTTCATCTTTTGCTGATAAGTGAGCAAGCGGTCCTGAACTTGATTTCTGCTTTCACTTAATTCCATCACATTGTTCATCCTTCGTATCATGGAGTTTGGTTCTGCTTGGGCATCTTGGAGAAAATAAATCACAGGTTTGACCAATTGTGTGGGAAATAAAGCTTGAGTGCCGTACACGAGCTCATAAGGTGACTTGCCAGTAGACCTTCTTGTGGTCATCCTTGTTGCCCACAAAGCAAAGACTAACTTCGTGTCCCAATTCTTCTGATTCTCACTGATTGTTTTCTTCAAAATTCTAACTAATGTTTTGTTAGATGATTCTGCTAATCCATTTCCCTGCGGATGGTAAGCTGTGGAGTGAGACAATGTCACATTATAAGTTTGGAAAAAATTAATAAACCTGAGTGAACTAAAAACCTGAGCATTATCTGTCACAATCTTCACTGGGCATCCAAACCTGCTAAAAATATTCTCCTCCAGAAACTTCATCACTACCAAATCATTAGCTTTCCTGGTGGGAATTGCCTCCACCCACTTTGTAAAATAATCCGTCGCAGTAAGAATCCATTTAAACTGCCCGCTGGATGGTGGATTAATCTCTCCAATGAAGTCCAATCCCCATTGTCTAAAGGGTTCTTCAACGAAGACAGGAAGAAGAGGTAGAGGAGCCAACTTTTTCTTCTCTGCAAATAATTGGCATTTTTGACAGCTTCTAACTGTCTTGTAAACATCTGAAAACACAGTCGGCCAATAAAAACCTGATTTGAATATTTTGTGAGCCGTTACCTTCCAGCCTTAATGCCCTCCACACAAGCATTCATGATACTCCTTTATCACTTCTGGAATCTCTTCCTCTGTAAGACACAACAACAACATACCAGCTGGGTCCTTCCAATATAATTTTGCTTCGATTATAACATAAGGCTGAGCCTTAAGTTTCAGGGCTCTGTATTTTGCTCTATTAATGGAAGGTGGACATGAAAAAAAGCACAGATAATGTACAATATCCTTATACCATTCTGAACAGAGAAATTTATACTTAACTGCTGTTTTTGACTGACTGTCACGCGTTTCTTCATTTGTTTCTTCTACGGGGGCCAGCAAATTGATTCCCAGCGCTTGAAAGTTGGATTCTGTCAGTAATTTAGCCAATCCCAATCCTTTAACCAGCTTGGTTGGCTTTATATCTAAATCATACTCCTGGATCTTTGCGATCCATTTTCCTCTTTTTCCTTCCACATCGCTTTGTACTAGTACATCTTTCACGGCCGAATTGGGGACATACGCTAAAATCTGAGAATGAAGAACATAAGTTCTGAAAGCTTTCAGTGCCTTTACTAGAGCATACACCTGTTTCTCTAATATGTTATAATTCAATTCTGCATCACGGAGAACTTTACTGAAATATGCAACTGGCTGTTCCTGCTTTTCTTCATTTCTCTGCAATAAAACGGCTGCAATAGTTGAGGGAGAAGCAAATGAAAAAATTTGAAACGGCTTCAAATAATCTGGACTGACTAAAACAGGGGCTTCTTTTAAAGCCTCTTTGATCCTCTGAAAAGATTCCCTCGCCTCCTTGTCCCACCTTACCTCAGCATTCTTTTTTAACATGTCAGTAATCTTTTTAACGATTTCAGCATAATTTGGGACAAACCGCCTTAGGAAATTAATCTTTCCGAGGAAACGCTGGATATCCTTTTTACTCCGTGGCAGAGGGATTGTCTGAATGGCTTCAACTCTGGCTGGGTCAATCTTCACTCCTTCTTTCGAAACAATGTGGCCTAATAATTTACCCTCCTCCAGGGCAAATAAAGACTTCTTCGGATTCAGTGATAATCCAAACTTTCTGCACTTCATGAAGGCCTTCTGTAAATGCTGTAAATGCTCCTCATCAGACTTCGAAAAAATTGTGACATCATCCAAGTAAACCACCACAAACATGTCTCCCACAAATGCGATATCCATCGCCCTTTGGAATGTGGCCCCTGCGTTCATCAGGCCAAAAGGCATCCTGGCGTACATGAACGTTCCCCAAGGCGTAGTGAAAGCGGTTTTCTTCTGATCCTCCTTCTCCACTGCTACCTGATTATAACCTGAGAACCCGTCCACCATAGACAGTCTATAAGCACCAGTCACTTTCTGTAGGACAAAGTCCATTTTCGGCAGAGGATAATTGTCCTTTAATGAAGCCCTGTTCAAATTCCTGAAATCCACACACAACCTTATCTCTCCATTTTTCTTTCGAACAGGTACAAGGTTAGAAACCCAATCTGAATACCTGAGGGGGACGATTATCTTGGCTTGCAACAATTTCTTAATTTCCTTCTCGATTGGAGCCAACAGCAAGGGATTAATCTGCCTAAGCTTCTGTTTATGTGACTTAACTCCCTCCTTGAGTGGAATCTTGTGCTGTATAATGTTCTTATCATAGGTTTTCAAATCCTCATATGACCAAGCAAAAACATCTTTAAATTGTTTAAACAACTCTACATACCTTTCTTTATATTCCTTCGGAAGACCCTTGAAAAGTTTGACTATTTTAGGCTCTTGTGGAGTACCCAAATTGCAATCCTCCACTGGCTCATCTAGGTTCCTCTGCCTTTGATCCACAGCAACATCATTAGCCCCAAACAATCTTTCAAGCGGTACTAAGCCTCTGGGTAAGACATTGTCTTTTAGCTGAATAATTTCTCGACCACCAATCTCCTTTTTAAAAGTCTTATCAGCCAACTCGTCCTCATCACTTTCCAGATCAATTTGATGATCTTCAAAATCCTCAGTCATCAACAAAAACTGCTTAATCTGCTCATCATCTTCGAAGACCTGCCAATGTTTTATATTATTAGGAATCGAAGGCCTATGTCTCATTTCTATTTCATACCTTAGTTTCACGCTGATAGGAGGCTTGAACGTACTTGCTGCAACCGCCAGAGAATCTGCTAATCTGTTTTCTTCTCTCGGCACAAACTGCAAATTAAAGGCTTCAAAATAATTTTCAATCAGATCCCATACTTCATTCCGGTATGCTCGTAATCTGGGATGCTTGGTTTGGCATGAATTCTTGATCTGCCTTATAATTAACTCTGAATCTCCAAACACAGTCATAGCTTTAATTCCCATCTGCTTAGCTGTCTGCAAACTAATAATTAATGCCTCATATTCTGCAACATTATTAGTAGATTCGAACTCTAATTTGAAAGAAAAAGGCACCAAGCTACCTTCCGGAGAAACAAAATGAAACCCGCTCCAGTACCTTCTTTGGAAAATGCTCCATCAAAATAACACTTCCACGGCTTTTTTGACTGTAATTCCTTATGTACAATTTCTGAATCAAGCTTCCCCTGAGATTCCTCAGCAAATTCTGCAACCTCCTGCAACATGAAACATGACAGGTCGTCCTTTTCTTGACCATATATTGGTGAATTACTGGCATCTTTCTTGGTGGCAGTTTTTTGGAATCTAGTCTCTCTATACAATCTTCTTTCTTCACCATTGAAAACGGGAATAATAGCATACGTAAAGTCCAGTTTCAAAACTCCCCCAGCTTTGCTCCCCATGACCTGGATAATAACATTCCAAACCTGGCTGGAATATCTGCTACTACAACGTCCATCATAATACTTTTGGCTGGGATTTGGGCCAATGAAACAACCATATCCTTAATGAGGCCTACACACTTAACCCTCTTCGAGTCAAAAGAGTAAAGATCTCTGTACGGCTTAGTGATTTGTAAATTTAATTCCTTCATCACACTCAACGGCATCAGATTGTGTGATGCACCGGAATCCAACATACAATTGTGCAAAACGAAATCATGCAAGAGAAGAGATATATAAAAAGGAGGAACAGACGAATCTACCTCTTCCACATGAGGTCCAAACGTCACCACTGGATTTTCTTCTTGCAGGTTCACTGTGTCACTCACTTCATCAGGCTGGGACAGATTAATGAAATCAGCGATTTCTTTTTTGTAACCCGGTGTTTTTATGAGTTCAAGAAGAGGCACTTGTATCTTTACTTTTTCCAACTCTTTCGACAAACTGAAAGTTTGATTTGATCTTGTTAACTTTTCAGGGTCTTCTTGATCTTTCTTCGAATTGAGATTCTGATTAGAAACTGTGACCACCTTCTCCAAAATGTTAGAATCTTTCTCTTTTATCTGGGATTTTTCAGCTTGCTGCTTACCTTTCTGCAATGGAGTCGCCTTAGGAGTAGGTGCTGCTTCTACTTCTTTTTCTTCGTTTTCTTGCGTCCTTAACCTCTTTTTTGACCTCAGGTCATACTTTTTATGCAACTCGAATTGCATAAAATCTGTGAATTGTTTACAGTAATCGTCCATTTCTTCTTGATCAAATGAGGGTTCAGCGTCTTCCTCTTCCTTCTCCCTTTCTTCATCAATCTCTTCTTCTGTTTCGTCATCTTCCATATATACAGCAGAAATTCGAGCATCATCTTCTCTGTCATCATCTTCATCTGCTGAGCGCGACGGGGCTGCTTCTATGTACAAAGGTGCTTGCACCTGATCTTGATCCTTCCTTTCTCTTTGTAGGATTTGCAAAGGCTGTTTTTTGAATTGGGGATTAAAAACCCCCCTATTCTGTCTGGCAGGCTTGCTATCTATTTCCAACTTTACCAACTTATTTGAAAGATTTTTAATAACCTTGGTCATGTCTTCAATTCTCTGATCCTGGGCTGAGGCTTCCTCCTTAGCTTTTCCTTTATCTGAAACTTTACCAGCAGCAGACATATTTGCTTCAATCTCCAAAGCATCAGTTTGAATCTACTCCAACGTAGGAGACCTCCTTTCCCTTAGTGTGAAACTGAAATCTGGTTCAAAAGCACCAGAAAAAACAACCCTTGCTCCAATTGGAGGGGGTTTCATTTCAACAGGTAAACTATTATACAATTTGTTAAATCTTTTAACAAAATCGTTCATATTTTCATCGGACTTTTTCTTAATGGCATTAAATTCAGTCAAAGAATAACCATGGTCCCTTTTTTCACCCCATCTCTCAATGAAACGTCTTTCCAGAGCCTCCCAATCATTAATGGAACCATTCTGTAATCCTTTGAACCATTTCCTTGCCTCTCCACTCAGAGACTGAACGAAAAGTCTCATGACAACATCCAAATGTTCAACGTTTAAATTCTCTGCAAAAGTGCAAAACAGGGGCAGGTGCTGTTCTACAGTTATTTCATCTTCACCAGTAAATCTTGGGAGTAACTTGAGGTACTCCTGAGGCAAGTCATGCAAAGGTTGTGGTAGATTTAAAGGTGCATATCTGTTCATCAAGAAAGCAGGGGCTGCAGGAACTGCCATGTTTGCGCCCGGGTTAACTGCTCCTTGAGCGGGGGTAAAATGAATACCAGTTGTGGGAAAAGATTAATGAGGTGAAACAACTGATATGGGAATGGGACTTTGAACAATCGCAGAAGAGCTGGAAACTGTATGTGACTGAGTTTCTGTAAAGAGGAAAGGCACAAACTCCAAAGATTGCTCTTCTAATGAGGGTTCTTGAATGGGTGACGGTGATGACTTTTCTTCCGAGAAAATGAGTTTCTTGGAAGCTTTCTTGGATGACAAAACGTGTGAACTGCTGCCAGGTGCGAGCAGCGTGGGTTCAGGGGTAACAACTATTTTTGGTTTCTGGCCCTTCTTGGAAACAAGTTTCTCAGGATTTGATAAAATGGGAACTTTTGCTGAGAGGTGTCTGACCTCGTGTGAGGTTTCTTAGGAGCCAGAACTATTTTCTAAAATCACAGCGTACTATTTCCTCCTCTCTGAACAACCAGAGGAAATGCAGAACAAAACCCAGGGAAGAACTTCGACTCTTCGTTCCCCGGCAACGGCGCCAATTAATGTTGTTCCTTGAGAAACAATTCTTGGCTGTGTACAAGAATCCGTGCTCAAGACATTAAAGATTATGCCACAAAAATGTATATATGTGTCTCTGTTTCTTAACCCTTTAAATGTTAGTAATATATTTCCCAAATATCAAATCTTTAGTAGCCATGCAATGCTATATTCCCTTTATATTGAAGTGGACAGATGGAAGACAGAGAAAGAAAAGGATTTTAACTTGTCATGCTGCTTTACACAGAAACTGCCATTATAAAATCCAGAAGAAGTGAAAAACAGATAAGTTAAAGAAGAGGAGCGCCCATTAAGGATATTTAACTCTTAGACATATAAATATCAAGAGACCTGCAGCTCTAATCACTCTACTTTATTCACAGATATGCAAATGAAATGGAAACCAAGAAAACTCTTCAACATAGATAGAATATTGGAAACTTGCAAAACTTCTTTTATTCATTCGATATTGCTCAGTACAAAATTAGCCTTCAAAGGTTCAAAACTCAGAACCTTCTTCCTTCCTTTAGATGTCTTTAAATACAATCTGAACCAAAATGGTTTCAGTTATGAAACTAATTCTAACTAACTGTAACTACTTAACTATTTTCTGTAACGGAGGCACATGCCTCGGAAACATTTCATTACATTGGATCACTTGACTTGAAACAAAATAAATATGACAACTCCTAATCTAAAGGAACTGATGTTCCTGGAACAGCAGCTGACTCAATGATTTCTTGCGGCTGCACGGTTACTTGTGGCTGCTTGGCGGGAAATCCTTTTTCTATGTCAATAGTGAATTTCTTACATTCCTTCCAGAGCTTGTCTTGAGTTATTGGAGCATTCTTATAACGATGATATTCTACTGTGAAGGCAACAATATGACCGTGTGTGAGGTTACTTGTGAACAACGTTTTCACCATCCACAGCAGAAGGAAATGTCTTTGTAAGAAATTGAATACTGTTTCTCCCTTTAGTATCTGCGTCTTCTCATGTCGGCCATCTGCTCTACTTTTTGCAAATACCAGTTGATCTTCATACAACTTCCAGGACATAAATTCACCTCCCTCCTTCCAGCATGAGGGCAAACCTGTTCTTATCAATTTATCAAACGAAATGTCAAATTTCTTAATCACCTCTTTAATTATCTGCAGGCGCTTCTCTGATGCTTTCAGAAGGTCGTTTTTAATGATCATTTTGTTTATTTCTTCAGCATAAAAATACCTGTCTTGTATCCCCATCTCTTGCAACTCTTCATCTGTTTTGGAATTAATAAAATTCATGAATCTCTTGGCCCAATTTGATCTTTTGATTGCAGCTGGCTTATCCGATGACAGCTCCTTTTCGTGATCGGCAACAATGTTTTTCTCTCTGGCAATTACTTTTATGGAGTCCCATTTTGCTTGTATTTCAGAAATGATCTCATTCCAGATGAGATCCTTAGCTTTAATAAGGGAAATATTTCCCTTCAATTTTTCCTTGAGTTCCTTAATTTCTTCTTCGGCTTTATGTAACTTCTCCTCATTTTCATTTGCCTTTCCTTCCCATCCCCGCATCAATCTAAGAGCTGTGTCCAGTTCAGACTGGGCCTGTTTGCAATCTCTCTCCGCCATTTTTAACTCCGTATTCAGTTGAGCAACTTGGGCTTGTGGGTCGGCTACACCTGCAGAAAAATCAAAAGTGCAAGTGTGGTTCTGAATTTGATTTTGTAAGGTTATAGCAGTTTGCTTTACCTTATCAAGCTCTTCATCCTTCTTTATCAATTGTTGTCGCAGCTCCTCTTTTTCCTTTTCTACCTCTGCTACTTCAGCTGCCAACGAATGCTCTGCAGCTGGCAATTTCAGCTTCTTCCTTAATGAAGATATTTCTTCTTCTGCGCCCTTTATTAGTTTGTGCATTGCGCTTTTATCATTTGGATCAACGCCAATCTTCATTATGATTTTCTTCAGTTCTTCATTTTGAGTAGTCAACGCTCTGGCATTGGCTTTCTCCATCTTGCACTGTTTGACAACCTTAGCAAGCATATTCTCTGTCTTGACTGATGTAGCATGAGTCTTACCCAAATCATTAACAATCAGCTGACCTGTTTGCATATGGAGATTCATCTTGTCCCACAAGGGGATCTTTTTCACATCCATAACAATATTCAACTCCTTAAAACTGCCTGAGGGTCCCAGAGACATTCCTGTCGGATGCGACAGCGCCATTTTGAACTGATCTTTCTCCAAATCCATTACAGTCAATAATCTTGTTTGGTCAGCAGATATATGATGTTCTGCTTGTGTCTCTATATTGGCCTTTATTCTTTGATTCTTTTCTTCAATTTGGGAGAACACCTGCTTCATGGAAGGAGCCTTCTCCAAATGAAGTTCTGGTCTGCTAAGAGACGAAGCACCCTGTTCTTCACTGACCTGGAGAGTGAAACCAGGTGAATTGGAGGAGTGATCTTCTGCTAATTTAGTCCTTTTTTCCTCTCGGGGTTCTTCCTCATCAATCTCAACAACATCATCTCTCACTCTCTTGCCCATCTTTTCCAATATTACAGGTGTTTGAATACTAATCCATGATAAACTTGGCCCTCCTGGATTAGCCAACTTCTCTAAATCCGGTTTACTCACATGAGTAAAAGCAGCATAACCGTTCTCGACCCTTCTTTGTGAAATAATCGCATGTGGATCATAGGCCCATTTCTCTCCCAATAATAACTGTGTTCCTTCCAATATCCTTGATACCTCCTCATAAGCTTGCCTTGTGTTAACGACAAAAGGACCCACACTCATGGGTAACTTGTACATTAATCCCTTCTTCATCAGAAGAAAATGAACTTGATCCACATTGAGACTTTGCCTTATGAATTCCAAAGCAAACAGTCTCATGGGAAAAAATGTTGGAAGCCTATAAGGCTCAATACTGACTCCATATAGCCTTATTTCAGAATAATCGTCAAAAACAAACCAGTCTCCATATTTACAATTAGGTCCTAATTGCAAGAACTCCTGGGCCTTTGGCAAGAAGCAGGGAGGCAGAGTTCCATTGACAATTTTATAAGCGGTGGTCATGAAGTGTTCCACAAATTCAAATAAACCGGCTTCGTTCTCTTCCCTTCTGACCATATCAGTCCAGAGCAGAACTGACTGTTTATTTTTGTTGCTATCCATTATGTTCAAACCAATACCCATGAATTCTTCCACATTCTGATATAAAAACAAGTAAACTATCAATGAGGGAAATCTGAAATAACCTGTTAATGGGAAAGCAATCAGCTGAGAATTCACTACTTCTTGCCAAAAGGATGGGATATCCAACACCACTCCTGGTTTCATCATGAGAGCGAACATTCCCATGGAGGCCTTGTCAACTTCGCAATCATCTTCTCTTCCCAGAATCTCCATAATACAGCTGAGAACTGACCTGTATTGAACATTAAGTGCATCCAAACTAAACTTTCCAGATTCTAATTGGGTCTTCTCCGGACTCGATACCAAAAACGACATGCAGCGGTTAAACTCCTCATTTGAGAGCTCCTCGAAATATTGAACCAGCGAATCTTCTGAGAATTGCAAAGTAGAATCATTCTCCGGAAAGCATAATGCCTGACGCATTAATTGAGCTGAAACCTGCAAAATACTTTCTCCCTGGGAGTTCATGACAAAACATTTGCCGGGATACATGGACGAAACCAACCAAGAAATGAATTCAGGAAAGACATGAGTTTTAGGAATGCAGGCGGACAACACTCCCGAAATCTGCATAGCGGAAAACACAGGTGACTTGTCAGTGTTCAAGGTCACTGGATAATGCAAATGAGGATGATTCACGGACGACGCAGTATCATGGACATCTTTCTCACTCTCTAGGAGAGGGCTCAGAGTGGATAAACCAGACAAGGATGCTCGTTTGGCCATGGCTGACAAGAATTTCAAACACAATTAGGTGCGAAGGTGGCGGGACGGAGTTTAAAACAGGGCAAACAGTGACAATTAAACCACAAAAGAACGGAAAACCCCACTTATAGACAACGGAAACCGTAATTAATGCAAGGGTGACGTGGAAGGACACGCATAGTGGATGACAACTGTTTGCCACTTCGGCGGATGACGTAATGCGGGGGGTCTGTGAGTACGGCAGAGACCTCCAACCCATACCCCCCGCAATCAATCAGAGTCGTCGATCGACATTCTTCGAAGATCTGACCAGTCAACTGCGGGGGGTCGGGTTTTGATAACCGACGGGCTAGTTGACCCCCCGCAGTTGCTTATCCAAAGGCTTCTGCGCATGATTGCGACTTCCGCTCCGGAAGTTGCTCGGACTTTACCATTAATATCAATATAACAATCTAAAGTCAGTCCGCTCCGTAGATTAAAATGGAAATGGAAATACATTGCATTCTTTCTTCATTTTTTTTTAATACTAAAGTATAAAACCTTATACTATAGCACATTTCGGATCCTCATGTATATTTTTTCAAAAACACTTTCTTTTTCCAAAATTTCAAAACTTGACATAATAAAAAGGATATGCAGATATAATGATCCACAACAGACGTGATGGTTGTTCCTGGCCTCTTGGAATTTAATTTACTCTTGGGATGCGATTATACTTATGCCATGGGAGCGCTTGTCTCCTCCCTCTTTCGTGTGATGTGTTTTTTGCACCAAGGTCGGATCGTGACCGTCGATCAGCTTGCATTCTTTGGTTCGAACATGACATTTGGTCCACCATTGTCTCTATAAGATCTTTATCTGCCGGTTGTGTCATCCCCATCGCATGTTAATTATGTGGCTATCTGTCCCGTGCCCGCATTCAGTGATAGTGCCATTATGCATTAGGTGCTGGCGGCATTGGGTCTTAATTTTCGAGATGTTTTTCTCCCATCGGATGAGAACCTCTTGAAAGCCATGAATTCTTATTCATCATGATGAGTTGTCTTCAGAGCATGGTTCACCTGCTTGTGTCAAGCTCCTTAAACCATGAAACAAGGTCTATCAGAGTAGAGTTCGTTTTCTTGTGTCAAGCTCCTTAAAAAATGAAACAATGTCGTCGGAGCAGAGTTCGTTTTCTTGTGTCAAGCTCGTTAAAAAATGAAACAAGGTGTTTTGAGGATAGTTTGTCTTCTATATCAAACTCGTTAAAAAATAAAACAAGGTCATCTATGGATAGTTCTTTTAATGTGTCAACCTCGTTAAAACAATGAAACACTTTCCTGTTCAATTCGATTCTTTGATAAGATCTCATAATTTGAACCTTCACTCCATTTGCCTTTCATATGGACTGAAGCTTAGGGGCATGTACCTTGAATTGAGTCACCATGCTGGGGGCATGCAAAAATTTTCAAGCATAGTTTGTTTCCGTTTCAAACTTGTGTAAAAATGAAACCGATTTCAAGCATATTTTATCTTTGTTTCAAGCTTGTGTAAAAATGAAACCAACTTCAAGAAGAGTTTCCTGATTTCAAGCTTGTGTAAAAATGAAACCATTCCCATTTTACCTCTTGTGATTGCCATTTTGTCAGCCTTTTTTTCCAGATGAACCTTGGTTTTCTCACTCCATCGTCACTATCTGCTTGGCCGATCATATGACTTCACTTGGTTGTTTTACCCAATCTTGGGGAACCGCTGCGATGAGTGGTATTGTTAGCCAGCCTCTTGACCTTTACTTGTTCTAAGCAGTTCCACCTTTACCGAAACCAGTTGCTACCCTTTATACCACTCGTTCCTCCAGGTGGAGTCGCCTTTCAGCTCTTTTCTGACTCTCTAAAACTAAAAAGATTGTCGAGACACTTATCGTTTTGAACTCATTAAATTGGTCGCGAAGCGATATCTACCCAGTATATGTTTACCCCTTTTTTGGGCTGGGATAGATTATTTACGAAAAAGGAATACCCTAGCCTATCGCGACTAGGAGGTTCTCTTAGACATAGTTTTCTACCTTTTCGGATCTGTGAGACTATCTACGAAAAGGGAAAGTTGGAGTTTTCTTTTCTGTTGTCTTTTCAAACTCTCTAAACATGAAAAGACGTCGAGTTATTCCTTTTTCAGACTTGTTAAAAACTGATGACATCAGACTCCGTCACAATGACGTTACTTGAGTTTCTCCTTCCTAGGGCTCGTAAAATGTACTAGGTTGGATTTGTCCAAAGGAAAAACTTAGATGACAAGAATATGGTATCCTCTTCAAGCTTGTGTAAAAATAAAGAGGTACTCGCTAGAAATGGTGGGGGAAAATGGAACTAGTATCACCGTTGTGTCGGCAGTATGTCGCTCTTGAACATGGCACTCGTCTGCATTCGTGTTGGGTTGGGGACATCTCATCTCATTTTTTGCTTGCCTCCATGGGTTTGGGAAATCCTTTTTTGACTGCTCATCTGCTCTTTTCCACGTCATCATGACCTCAGATCCTTTGATGTCAAATACTGCCAAATCCACTGTCGTGCCGCCGATATGTTCAAGAGAAGTTGGCCTCTGTAGTTTTCAACCTCCCTCTGATTCTCTACTGATCTTGATTCACAAACATCATGTTCCTCTGTCTCGTGTCGATGATGTGGGAAACACTATGGCCCACCTTTGATCAAGGTCACTTCCTGTCGAATTCATCTCATTATCCAGGAAGCTGATCTAGAGACTCCCTTCAGTTACCTTGGAGCCTGCATGCCTCAATGGTAGGTTCTTCGCATTCGACGCAAGGTTTTAATTATTGGCCTTTGATCGGATGATTCTGCGGGTGTTCGATGCCAGCTCACTGTTCACATTCTGTGGATTGTACTTATAGTACCTTGAGGGCCATCCTCATTATTGGTGGTTCCTCTCGCGTCTGTTAATGACTTTCATTATTGGCTGGTAATCAGACGATGTTCTTGCATGTTCGACTTCAGATCACTTATTCACATGCTCGAACTTGTACTCTATTCGGGTCGAGATGGAGTGCAAGACCCTGGATTTTGTTTGATGAAATCTAGGCTGCGAATTTTTTGTGGGTTATCATGATTAGTTACATGACTCATTTGATTGGATGGCTACAACCATACCTGAGTCTACTTGTTGATCCTTCTTTACTGGATGGCCGTGTCCATACCTTGGATCCCGGCTATTGTACACTCTATTATGGATGGATTTGCCCATACCACACATCATGTATCAGAGATATCAGTTGTACTTGTACTTGTAGGTCTTTCGACGGCAGTGTTTTCAGTTGGGCGTGTTCTCATAAAGCATTTCACCCCTCCCTCTCTCTCGGACCTCATGCTTTAGGGGGCATCTATTACATAGTAATTTGTCACTGTCCTTGAAATCCCCATCTCGCCCATTGTAGGGTCATTTCTATGACCAATAAGCAGTGTCATGCCTTGAAAATACCATCATTGCATCCCTTGCCATGAGGACAACATTCCTTCTGTTGACCATTTCCCGAGCAGACCACTAAAAACACCTATTTTTTCCTTGGTGCTGGTAGCCCATTATGCCCTCGTGCCAATGGGGGAAAATTAACACTGAGCCCGCGCCAGCTGGCGCTCTTTCCCAGTTAAGCACCCGTGCCAATATTTTTATGGAAAGTTTTTTAAAAAAAGAGGTAAAGTTTCGATCACAACAACTTCGTGGATGAGTCATAGGGAGCAGTTTCGACTGAATAACCATGGCATTCCTCCTTTGGCCTCTTGTTTCCACCTTATGGGGAAATCTCCCAAGGGATAAGGCCTCCCTTCCACTATTGTAGGGATCCCAACCTCCTCCTCTCCTTTATAAATATAGCCATATTCCATTGATGTGTTGGTTGAACAGGTTAAGGCTGAAGGGCTGAAGGGTTGAACAAGTTGAATGGATGAAGTTTTGAACATGTTCTAGCTGAACTTGTAGGAAGGAAACTATAGTTGGGCAACCTTTGAGAGCCAAGCCAAAGAGAGAGAGTTTCGTCTAGATTCCCGACAGGCTTTGTTGAGACACGCTCCACTGTCGGCTCTGTCAGAGCATTTGGTTGTAATCTCCCTTTTGTCATTTATAATATAAGCGACTCTAATTTTGGTTCCATTAATGTGTTCATTTATTTACGTAATGTAATGAGTTATATCCTCTCTGATTGATATATGGTTACATGCTTTAGATTTTACGTTGTATGTTGTTGTTTCCTTGCATGTGTACAGGTGTTCGGACGTGTCGAATGGAAGGATTGTGATATGTCAAGCGAGGGACGGGAAACATCATCTTTTCTTCAATGAAAACTACGTGGGATTTGAGGTAGGCTACTTATCACAATATTTGTCTTTTTGTAACTAGGAGCCAACGTCATTGCGTGACTTGATTGTTGCTAGACCCGATATGGGCTAGTGGGATCGCCTTTGTCCGTAGAGGGGATTTACCTCTTCAACAGGTGGCAGGAAAAATAATTTCATCTATGGCTCGATCCTTATTTCCTTCATTTTAGAGCGAGTTCCATTGATGCAACCGCAATATGTTACACTGAGCATTTCTGGTCCTAGGGATCCTCGGATGTAGAGATGGGTTGAATTGATGGCCAGACATGCTGGTCAATCGACCATCATATTATCTACTACATTATTTGCCTGGTTCCGACGACATATTGTCGCCATAGAGGAGTATCCGTATGCAGGCGTAGATTTCCATGGAGATCCAGATATGATTCTACCAGATGGCGCTCAATGGGGTGAAATGGGTAAAATTGTTTTGACCATGTTTTTGATTTTAAGGTTTTGTTGTACTGTACAACACTCCCCATTTATTTTAATAATAAATGGGGACCCTTGAAAAAATAAATAGAGTTTAAGAAACATTATTTTGTTTTAGCGTTAAGTTTTAAACTTTAGGAATAAAAGGCTTGTTCCTTTCGCTTTCATTTCATTGCGCTTAGCGCAAATCGAAAAGCTCACAATTTGACAAAAGTTAAAATACATATAAAAATTGCGAATTGCGATAAGCGGTTTAATATTTTTGAATTATATGAAATTCCCCGTTGAAACTTAGAAAACCCTTAAAGTTGTAAAACGCATCATGCTTCCTTAAAAGATAAAATTTTATTATTTCAAAAGGAATTGCGATAAGTTAGACCCGATAAGACAATAACGAACAACGAAACGTATCCATAAAATCCGATAAAGTGCAATACTTTGAGTTTTTAGTGCATATCACATTCCGCAAAGTTAAACCAAATGGAAAGTTATATCCGCCATGATAAAGTGCAATGTGCGATTTGTGCAGATCACATTCCGCATTTCACTTGCTGCAAAAACATGTAGTATTGATGTTGGTAAAAGTTGCGATTTGCACTATATCATTTATTATTAAAGCGCTTGAAGTGATCCTTAATCAATCGATCCATTATAAGATATAATGATTTAGATTGTTGGATTGGACATATTGTGTAAATCATGTAAAAGAATTGATGACTGATTAAAGGGTTATTAACAACATTCGATGGGTACAGGGTTCAAGAAGATCGATATCTTTCTTAAAATGCGCTTTAAATTAAAGCGTCAGATTTTGATTTAACTCTATTTTCTTTCCTTTTCTCTCTTCATCTCAGATCTAAATTTACTCTTCTTTCTTGAATTTAGGAAACTACCTAAGGAAGCAATATCAATAGGATTAACAAAGAAAGGCAAATCAATTTCCCAAGCACCCATTTCTGAGACTACATACATGCCTCCACTATTTTTAGACACTACGTGAAATAAGGACAGTGGATTTTCTTCATGGGAAGCCATGTATAATTTGTTTGAAGAATAACATCCAAGAGAACTAAAGAAAATAACAACGACGAATAAGGTTGTTTCATCATAACCTTCTTACTTCAAAGTTGCATGTTCATTTCTATATAGGATAGTGGCGAGGACAAAGATCTTACCATACACTGATATGGTAAAATGGGTCATCGAAAATATCAATATTGCAGACAGGACATTAAAGAATTCCAAATTAGAGAACATGGCTTCATTCATCGCCGAGGATTTGCGAACAATGTATCATTTGCCTACGCCACAAAAAAATTATGATAAAGCTTCCTTGGAAAGCTTTACAAGAAAGAATTCAAAACTAATGAAGTGGTGAAAGGATGGAAGGAAGATCCATGCAAGATAAAGCGAGACAAACTTGGTATGTACCCAATAGCGCAATTTCCATCACCTTAATATTTTGTAGCAGGAATGATGTGTAGATTATTTTCTAGACCCAATACCACAAAATTTCCCATTGAATGGGTTCCTTTAATTGACACAATCGTCAATTCCACTATCGTGAATTGGGCAAACATTTTATCTTATAATTTGGCCATAACCATTATGGATTACAGAACAAATATAGTCTTTCCTACTAGGACAATTCCTCCTTTTTACATGAGTGCATATATCATGGATGCTATATGTTTCTGCTCAAACTTTCCTATTATGGGATGTAAATGGACTAGCCAAGACCCTAACCCTATTCATATTTATCATAAAGACCTGTGGGAGTCTGAATTTCATTTACATTTCTACAAGATTTGTCATGGAGTTATGTTTCCCATTCATCAGATCATTTTTAATGAGAGAGCTCCTAGAATTTCTATAGAAGCCAGTGCCGATATTTTACCTGTGGCCGGATGGTTTGGTGAGGAAAATTTTACTTATGTCAGAGTTTTTGGGAGTCTTTCTTCCCCTCATGTCCTACCTTACTATGTTCTAGATAAACTATTAGAAAGAGAAATTGCATATTAAACTCTTGTAAACAGTATAACCAAGCAACTCAGAGATTTTAAGAAAGCCACTTGGCCCACATTCCCATTACAGTGTGGTACCTTCACCCTTTTTGACATAGTTCATGCAGTGAAATAAATTCGAAACATTACTTCATTAAATCTGGATTTAATGTCAAGGAGACAGTATGATCCAAATGATGTGGTCCAAAATTTTACCACTAATCTTAAACTCATACCTTTCATGAATGAAAAGGATATGTTTGATGATTTATTTGAAGGGTAGAGAAGTTTGCATGTGTTAAAAATGGCATCTAATAAGCTCAGTGTAGAAGACCTTAAATATTTTCATGAATATAGAAACAAGAGATTATAAACAGTCCCATTGGACTTGTTACTAATGGAAGATGTCAGAAGGCCAACTCCCAACATCAGTTTAGATTATGAAGCAAAAGAGATGTCAGAAGATGAGTCACAAGAAAAATAAATTCAAGATTTAGAGCATTCACAACACCAGTCTTAGAGTTCAGATCATTCTGATAACAAATTTAAAAGAAAAAATGAAAGCCCTGAGAAGATAATTGAAAATGTAATTAAAGGAATTGATATGAAAACTGAGGAAGAAACTGATGAATCTGAACTATTAGAAGCATCTTCAAAATAATTTCATTTTATTCAAAATACTCCTGAGCAGACAATGAAATCTAAAGTACAAAATTTAAAGACAAAATGGACAAAGTTTACTAAATCACCAGAGACACCACCAAATCCTTATCCAGAAGGATTAACAAGTTTTCAAACTCCTGAGAAAACTCAGAAACTAGCAGGAACAACAATGGCACTTCAGCAGATGCCAGAGGTTCAGGAACATGAGATTATCTTGACCTACCCAACTGAAGAAATAATTTTAAATATTGAGGAAATACCTCTACTAGATGTTTTCTACAACCCAAATCACAAAGCTGTAGTAAAGAGGAGGAAAAGAAGAAGAGTTGATGAAACCGTGACTGCTCTCAATAATGAATCAACATATGTTGTCTAGAAAGACTCTTTTTCCAATCCTACAGAACATCTTACCAAACTGTCACGGTTTGCAGGTGCATATGCAACTGCTAAAATTGATAAAGCAACAATTTCTTCTCAAACAAAAAGAGGATAAATTTCAAGAATTGGAAAGACAATTGGAACAAGAAAAGCTTAATTCCAATAAGCAAATTGAGATGAAAATTTCACAGTTCCAGAAAGAATTTGAAATATTAAAGTTGTAGCATCAAGTACAGATTTATACGAAGGACACACAGATAGAGGCAGTGATGGATAAGCTTAAAAGCTGGCCTCAAACATGACAGTTTATAAAAGAGGCAGTGATGGATAAGCTTAAAAGCCAGCCTCAAACATGACAGTTTATAAAAGAGGCACTTGAATGGAATGCAAAATTGAAGCAACAACAGGAGACTTTTTGTCAGCAGATCTCAGCTACCAATTCATATTGTGAAACCAGTAATTTTTTTATTCAACAAGTGGCGAACAAAAGACTAGAATGTGAAAAGGTTCAAAAGAAAATTTCTGAATTCATCCTATGGCAAGAATCTGAAATGGGAAAGAAAGTTGATCTCCCGAAATTTTATAAGTTTCACAAAGTTATTTTATTTAAATACTGGTAAATGCAGTTAAGACAGGAAGATAAGGCAACATCAAAGGTGGCAAATCTAACAAATGAGATCATTGACTCTCTTAATGAACAACTTCTAAATGCTGAACTTATCCAAGAATATACAACCGAAGTGATACCAGAGCTCAAACTATTGGAAACACAGTGGAAGGAAAGCATAAAGACACATGCATCAGCTATCAAGAAAATAACCAAGTTAGATCAAGAAAATTATTGGAAATTTCTGATCAAACCACATCATAAGTGCATGAATCTACAATCCTTAATTGATTCCACTATGAAAACGTTTCCAACACTTTCAAATGTCGTGTTTAAAGGCCATGTCAGATCTAGGATCATAGATCCAGCTCATTTGAAGCCGATGATAGATATTTTCCACCTTAGAGATCAAATGACAAAGGATGATCAACCCACTTAAGCATATTGTTATATTTATTTCTAGATTGTAGTTTAGTTTACTTATTACGAGGAAGGTTGTTTGAAACCTCCTCAAATTTCTATGTAATAATATATTTTTGGCATATTTAGTTTAGTATTTAAACCGTTCTCATGCATTTAGAGAAGGGTCCAATAATTTGTCAAAAAACATTTGCAAAGGAATGCACTTCTATATGTTTCTGAATGCCTTGATGAATTAATGGAACAAAGTATGTTTTCTTTTGATATTGAAGCTGTTTAAATGAAGTTGCACTTTTGTACTCATTGAATTGCTTTGACCTGAAGAGGAGCAGAATACTATTTTCAGTTTGAATGAGTAGAACCTCGTATATATGGTATTTATACACATTATGTTAAGTTTTACTTCTTGAATTGGTAGTCATATTTTATCTGTATTATATATGAAAGCTGTTATCATAAATAAATGTTAAATGCACTTTTTTATTAATGTTTATCTATGCTATCTTATCTCATATATGATCAAAATTATGAATGCGATATATATCTCACAATTGTTTTGATTAAACTATTTTGTCAAAATAATTATTTTTACTTAATTTTTATCTCTTTCAACTATTGAATAATATTCATTACCAATTGTTGAAAGATATATTTCTAGATCGCATTGAAGAATGAATACTCATGGGTATATAGCATAATAGAAATTTAGTCACTGCATATGATAGATTAAATCCATTTCCCATTTGCATGTTATAAATAAACATGCCCTCATTATCCTTATTGGGAAGTTGGTCCCTTTATCCCCAGTCGGAGCCACTACACCAAATGGAAAAGGACTTGCTCTAAGGTTCAGACTGGGTGGTTTTCCCCCACGTTTTTGCCACGAAATTCTGAGGCCTCAACATTTTGGTGCTAGAAGGAGGGAAATCGTGAATGGAAAAAATTTCTGATCATTATAAAAGCCAATCTAAGAGTCTCTCTCCCTTTAGATCCCCTTCAACTTCTAGATCATTATCTAGATCTAAATCCTTAAGATTTGAAGTTGAACATCCTTCTCCTAAGTCCCCTAGTGAAACTCAACCAATACTATCTTTATATTATCACCATAACTCCCCAGAAGTTCAGTCTTTGATCGAAAATTTAGAGAGAGTATCCATTTCTACTGAAAAGCCTGAAACTTCTCAAACATCTGAAACTAGTGTTTCATATTCTTTACAACCAAGACGAATATTAACTCGATTAGAAAATCAGAAGACATGAATCCCTCCTTTTGAATTTCCTATTGATACTTCTGGAAGGAAAATGAAGAACACTGAGTCAATTATTCACCAGCGAGGTCTTATCCAATAATCCACCTCATTCACCTCCATTACCTCCACTCATTTCAGCAAATTCTATTCCAACCATTAGTGTTAGTTTAACTAGTTCCAGTACCCAAAATAATTCACCTTCAACTAGTTCTAACACTCATCCTGCCTCTTATTCATCTCAAACTTCACTCATCATCTCCACCCAAGGTCCAATGGCAGGCCAACAACCTCCACCAAATGTACAACAATCGAACAATCCAGTTGTTGTACAAATGCCTGCTCCTCTTCATCCTCTTCCTAAATACCCTGAAAGATTTTTACCTAAATTTAATTTTGATGATGGTCTCCCAACTAAAGAACATATCCATAATTATATGTTAGCGATCAATTTTAAAGAGGTAACTGAAGAAGACTGTGTACTCAGATTATTTCCATATACTCTCATAGGATCTGTAGGATCTTGGTATTTTTCATTACCTGCTCGCTCTATAACTAGCTGGAATATGTTTGAAGAACAATTCTTAGAAAAGTTTGGAGATGACCGAACCACTATGTTGCTCATAAATGACCTATCAAATCTCAAGGCTAAAACAGGAGATAAAATAAATGACTTCAATTCTAGATTTAATAAATTACTCAATAAAATCCCTACTACATCAGTTCCTAGTGCTGAGGTTCAAATTGAGTGGTATATTTCTTCTCTTCCATTTAACATAGCCATTTTTGTTGATAGAGCGAAGTTAGCTACATTGGCAGAAAATATGAAGGAAGCTTTGTCTGTAGAGAAACAAATTATAGCCCTTGAAAAGAAGAGTTCTCAAGAATACAGGAAATCCAAGAAATTATCCTTCAAAGATGATTCAAAGAAAAAACCACCAAAAGATAATTTTGATGTAGAGGCTCTTTAGAAAGTACTAAAAACCATGACAAATGAAATGGCAGACATCAAAAAACAATTTGCTAAAAGTTCCAGTACAAAGAAGACTTTCAGGCCCTTGAAAAATCAGTCTTTTACTTCTCAGCCGCCCAACATTATATCTAATGTTGAGTCTGATCAAGACACAAAAGAGGAGAAAACGTAGGAAGAAGAAACTGAAGTCGAAGAAGAAGTTGAACTAAATGGCATGTGGGATTTCATCCTAACAAATGATGAACAACATGAAGCTTTACCCGTTAGTACAAGAAGCAAGAATACCACTGTGGCTACTATAGGGTAAAATTCTTGGGTTGTTGGTTATCGAATATCCCTCTCAGGGCTTTCCGGTGCCCGAGGCAGACAGTAATATTAGCTGTATAGTTCACAAAGATGGCACATACATATTCATATTAACTTAAAACAACTTGATGGAATAAGATGGAAGATTACCTCTTTAATGATCTTGAATTATTTTGGAGAGCACTGAACAACAAAGCAGGGATCCTTCTTCACCAGCTCCAAATCTCGACTCTGCAATCAATCAAAGCACCCGTCTAATCTCTACCATAACATACATTTCCTATCAATTAATTCAATATATAATAAACATTTAAACTATGCACATCTAAGCCATTCATCTCATGCTATATAAGTGATTAAATAATAATGACAATATCAACGCATAGAATGGACAAAACAGATACAGTTCTATTGATTTATAAAAAGGAGGATTACAACCGTTGGTTGTACCAAGCCCTCCTCAGCCTTCCAATCTCTCTATCTCTCAAAGTGGTGATGTCTTGATCAACAAGTTCTCAATGAACCTCTTTGACCTTTGACCTTCACACTACAACAATGATCTCTACTTCACAAGTATGCAAAACTTTAGCAATCCTTCGACCTTGAACAAAGAGCCTTCAACTCCATTTTATAAGAGATGGAGAGAACAATCATTTCCCTTCTCTTTCCACCATTTCTGAATAGAAAAAACCAAGATGTTTCTCCAACCTCCATGCTTTTGCGTTCTTTGAGAGTTCAGTTGTTTATGGCAAGGCCCAATAAGAGATCAGTGCTTTGTAGTTTCCTTTTTGTACTGACTCTCTTGTGAGAAAAAGCTGGAGATTCAAATCATTCTCCGCGGGTTTTTCCCATTTCAAACTTAAAACATGGGTAACTCTGCCCTATAATGTAAACAAAGCATTTCTCTAGCCACTAACGGGGCCCATTCACTGATAAGCTGCGTTATAACTCTCTTGTGTTGTTATAGAGAGGCGTTACCTTGGCAGAAATAGGTTTAATTTAGGTCTTTGTATTCCTTCCATATTTGTCTTCTCCTCTGAGCTTATGAGGAGGTATTTTGACCTGTAACAGATGCCCCCTAAAGTGTGAGGTCAGAGATGAAGATGATGGCTGAAATACTTTACAATGTGTGTAGTAGAGATAAAGAGATTGAAAGACTGAGGAAAACCTGAAACAACAACATATGTCAGAAAATATAGTATCTGCCTTGAGTCGGGCATTCCCATGCTCAGTAGCTTAAACAACATGATTTCTCTAGAATAGAGATATGAAGAATCTATCCACCGATAAGCACAATGTGGAAGTTTCTGTCATAATAGGATCAGGCTGAAGAAGCTGTCTCCATAAACAATATCGCAACTTGGGGAAGGGAACACAACTTTAATGATGTAACCTTTGCCCCAAGGTCTTGACTGCTGATTCACTTAAACTACATATTTCTCAACATGTGAATGAAGGAGTTGTCGTAAAAAATGTGAGAAATCATCTGATTACTAGTCGATAATGAAAACTATTAACAGACACGAAAGTGGCCACCAATAATGATGATGGTCCCTAAGATGCACAGTACAATCTAGCGAGTGTGAATAAAAAGAGTTGAAGTCAAACACTCGTAGAATCATTCGACCAGGAGCCAATGATGAAGACTCCTAATCAAACACAAGACTACCTTCCACTGATGTCTGCAAGTATCCGGGTACTGATGGGTTTCTGGATCATCTTCCTAGATAAGATGTTGAAGTCGATAGGAAGAGATTTGTTGAAAGGTAGGCACTGAGGCATCCTACATCAGTCAACACGAAACGGAAACCAATTGATTTTGTTTTTGATGGAGATAATGAAGAGTAAATGGGGATGTCGGACGAAAAATAATTTATGGCAAAATGAGAGGTTTGGTTGATAAGAGGAGCAGTAGATAGCGAGATCTACTTGAACAATATAAGGCACTGTAACAGGGTACTAGGCAACTGAGACTTAATGAAAACCAAAGAGTGTGTTATGATTTTACCAGTGTAGGGACACTGGGAGATGAAGGCTAATACTCATAGATGGTAGGGTTCAGCTAACTGTGAAAGAGTTTTCTAGGAAGTGCCACGTTCAAGATTTTTGCTGCCAAATCGACCTTTCTGAAATGTAACAGAGGTAGTATCTATTTTGTCCAAAATTTACCCCATCTGATTAATTTTAACGAGTCCAGACGAGTAAACTCGGTGAATTTTTCATATTTAGAGAGTCTGAAAAATATCATAAAAGAAGACTCTGTGCCCCGTCTGATTAGGTTTAATGAGTCCAGACGAGTAAACTCGGTGAATTTTTCATATTTAGAGAGTCTGAAAAATATTATAAAAGAAAACTCTGTGCCCCGTCTGATTAGGTTTAATGAGTCCAGACGAGTAAACTCGGTGAATTTTTCATATTTAGAGAGTCTGAAAAATATTATAAAAGAAAACTCCATTGGGGTACCTTTGTCATGTCTTGATAACCGGGCATGACAAAGGGAGAATAGTAAGCCCGAAACAATTCATTTTCCATGAGTTAGTCCATCGAAGCCGGAAAAGTGAGAAATCTATGTTCGATGGACGTCTACCTCATTTTGTTATGAGTACGAGGAGACGGAGTAAACTCAGTACTCTTTGTGAAATTTTAGTGAGTCCAACAAAGAAAAACTCGGTGCTCTCCATGAAATTTTAACGAGTCATGCGAAGAAAACTCGGTGCCCTCCGTGAAATTTTAATGAGTCACGCAGAGAAAACTCGGTTACTTTTTTGGTTTAAAGAGCTTTGAAAAAGAGGAAAAGAATGGCTCCTTGCTCTCTGTCGTGGTAGTTTAACGAGCCCGACAAAGTCAACTCAGGGTCTTTTCAGTTTTATGAGCAAGAAAAAGGTTCCTAAAAAGAATGCTCAGTGCTTCTTCGCGGTTTTAATGAGTCTGAAGAAGAGAACTCTAGGTTTTTCGGATTAACGAGCAAGAAAAAGACCATAAAAAGAATGCTCGATATCAACTTCGTATAAGTTTAACGAGTCCGAAGAAGGGAACTCGAGGTTTTTCGGATTAACGAGCAAGAAAAATACCGTAAAAAGAATGCTCGAAATTTCTTGATCTCTTTCTTGTCAATAGAAGGATCTATGTCAGGAATTTTCTTGTAAGACCAAGCAAACACATCGTGGATTTCCTTGAAAAGGGATGTGAAGAATGCAATTTCCTCGGGATTGCAATCGGCTCCAATCTGAATATTTTCCACGATACCCGTTTTGACTGAGATATCAATGAGCATTGTCTTAGAAAGATTACCCATGTTCTCTTCCGAATCGAGAGTTTGAACAGTCGTGTAAGAAGAGGGAACCATATTAGGTGGGTCAAAGGATGGGATTTCAGTTTTTATCGCATCCGAGTCAATCATCAAAGTGCGATGGTGAAACTCTCCCCAAGGTCGTTCTTCTAGAGACATGATCTCTCGAATAGCTTCGTCTATAGGCAAGACTTCATTGAGGAGATCCTTAGAGAGAATTTTGATGGGCGGGAGGTTTGTACCGTTGGTCGAAACCATAGCAGTGGAGGGTTCAGATGTGATTTGGATGGCTTGGTAAGCCAACTCGGCTGGTGAGAGTGGCATCTGATCTCTGTAGGAATCAATGTTTGAAGGTGCCGAGATGATCCATGGGTCGATAGAGCCATCCAAAGTGGTGGATATCATTGCAATCATGTTTGGGATCTGTGGCAGCGGGAGAGGAAAGCAACCCAGTAGGGAAGATGCCTTCAGAAGCCCGGTACCGATACTAACGTAAGAGTCAGGAAAGCCTCCTATTAGGGGTAAAGTGCTACTTGGTAACATGGCATAATCAGGGATGCAGAAGGATAACTGATCCACTGTGACTATTCTCCCATCCAATGGAAATAGGATGAGTCGGAAGACCAAAGACACAATGGCGGTCATGGCATAAGACCAACTACAACCAAGCAATAGATTATAGTCTAGATGGTGTTCTACGACTTCAACGTCCACGTTTACCATTTTCCCACTCAGAGTGATGGGAAAGCTAGCAAGGTATCCTTTTGGGAGGAACGTGTGGCCATCGAAAGCTTTGAGGGAATTCGATGGTGGGGTGAGGGTAGGAGAACCTAAATTGAGCCAGCAAGCTTGTGACATAACGCAGGTCGAAGCACCTTCATCTATGACAGTGCGATGGATTGGTCTCCCTTTCGACACAACCTACACCTGGAATGTGAGTTGGTGTGAGAGGCGAGGTTTAGATTTTTCCATATCAAAGATAGCTAGCATGGAATCCTGGGGGTCTATTCCACCAATGGCCGAAAGCAAGGCTTTCCTTTGTGCTGGACAGGTTTGTAATACTTCGAGAGTGGACATAGCTGACGGTGCCTGCACCAAATCTTCTACACTGTTGTAGTTTTGGGCTGCACGTGCAGAGGTGTTGTGAGTTGTGCATCGAAGTGTCCCTTTAGGGGGATGAATCACAGGGTCAGCAGTAGGCCGTTCGATATGCAAATCGTTGGGTGGTGGTGGATTTGAACTAGTACCAGGTTCTTGAGCATCAATGGTAGGATTTCCATAAAGCTTGGCTCGTGTTTGAAGTTCAACACTCTCAATGCCATAAATGGCAGATGGTCCTTCACCGGAAGGATGTGAACCACCATTGCCTCGTTGATTGGGTTGTGGCGGATTGTCAACCATGTGTTGATGTTGCTGCTGCTGATTAGGGAAAGGATTATGAAGAACGATAGGTGTTCGCCTAGAATCCTTGTTTGAAATAAAATCGGTGCATTCCTGCAGCCAAGGAAATTTGTATGTCAAGTGGTCCTTCGCACAGATCTTGCAAGGAAATTTCATGGGTTTATCCTTCCCTTTGCCATTTTTGGCACTGTTTTTCTGATTAGGGTTATTTTGATTGTTCGACTGCTCTTCCGAAGAAGATGTCTTTTTCTTGTTCTTCTTATTTTTGCCACTAGGTTTTTGTGAAGTTTGCACAGAATTTACCTCAACGGCAGGAAGAGTAGTCATTTGGTGAGGGGCGGTGGTAGCCGAAGATGGTTGGGAGGCTTGCCCCAGAGACTGTTTTGTGGCTACACCAGAGATTGTGCCAACGAGACCGTCGGCATGAGCTCCGGTTTTCTGAGTAGCCGGAGGATTTGGGTTACCAGGGGCATTGGGGAGCAAATAATATAGCATGCCAGATTGTGAATAGATTAAATCCAAATGTTGGGCACGACGAATGCATTGATCTTCTGTAACCGCACCAGAAAGGCCAATGTCTTTAGAGATGTGGGGTAAGAGAGACTTACAAAACCAATTATCTAAGAGATGATCTGGGATTAGCGCTTTGACTAACCTCCTCCTATGTCTCCATTCATGAATGTGATCGGAGATGTGGGTGGCAGTGTCTTGGCGCAGCGAGGTTAACACTTCCGTTCCGGTTTCAAATCTGATTGGTAATTGGAAGTTCTTTAGAAACTCTGTCGCTAAAGCGCCAAAAGTGTTGATGGCGGCGGGTGGCAATTAAATATACCACTTGGCAGCATTGCTTGTAAGGGTGCGGGGAAACAGTCGAAGCCAGACACTAACATCCACCATGGAATTGGAAATAGACCATAGATGAAAGGTAGTGATGTGTGCGGCTGGGTCATCCCCTTGTTTCCCATCGAACTTTGGGATGTCAGAAGGAATCTTGTGCGGTACTGGAGGCCAGAGCGGGTTGTGATTGATGGGATCATTAGTCATTTTATGGATGTCAGGGATGTCCAGAGCTGCCAAAAATGGAAATTATGGATTTACCCTCGAATCTAACCAGGGAAGTATGGGCTGACTATTTAGACCATAGGGTCCGCCCATCAATGTGTTACCAGGAGGATAAGTAGGACTTTGATAAAAATTTCCTATAGGTGGAGGGGTAGGGACATATGGTTGCTGTCCATAGGGCATATTGTATTGCGGGGCGAATGGTTGGTTGCCCCCAATATAAAAGTGCCCTCCCATTCCAGATGGAGGTTGGGATGGGTTAGTCCATATGGATGCAATAGAGCTTCCCGGAGGCATGCTGCTACTTGCATAGTTCGGCAATGGCATAGACCCTACACCTATATTTGAACCACTTAAGGGAATAGTATTAATAATAGGTTGTCTCGTTTGTCCTAAGGATTGCAGGGGAAGTGAAATGTTCCCTGCTACCTGTGTGCTGGTGACACTACCCCCTGGTATAGTGGCCAAGGGGTTTGAACTCAGCAAAGGGTTCCAACCGAAAGGGTTGCTAAAAGGAACCGAAGTAGTCACACTCGTAGGAGGAGCAACTGTGGGTCCCAACGTGGTCACGGTAGGAGTAGATCCCGAAGGACTCGGCAAGATACTGACAGTTGTGATGACCGTAGGGTTGGGATTAGGTATATGTTGACTACCGGGGTTACCAAGTGATGGCATAGAACTGACAACCGACGGGGAGGATGTTGGCGAACCTGGGATGGTTGCCATTGGCATCTACCTTGTGGATGCCGGTTGTGAAATGGATGTTTGTACAGCCGAAGACATGTCTTGGCGTGGTGGAATCTGAACTATCACAGGCCCCAAAGGATCAGTGAGTGGAGGATTGTAATGAGGTACAACCCCTTCCGTGAAAGGGTCCTCTGGAAATTCTGTATGATATGAGGCTATGTGAAAATCAGGGTTTGTCAATGGAGACTGCTCTTCCGCAGAAGGCACGGGTTCACCAAGGTTCAGTTATTCTTCAAGAGTCAAAGGAGGTAGACCTTTTTGTCGTCGAGACAGACGACGTGGGTCAGATGACGCCACGGTGACCCGTTTAGTTTTAACAAATTTTAATAAATTGTGATGTTAAAGTCTCAATGACAGTAACCACACACCTAAAAAAGAAAAAAGGACTCTCTAAAAATCAATCAAAAAGCAACCAGAATAGGGTGCCCTGTCTGAGTACTACCATTTTCTGGTGATGAAATCCAGTACCACAATAGTATACAAAGAGGGTTGGTCGAAAGTACATTTACGGTCACTCTAGAGCTTCACCCGAACCTCAGACGATAGGTGTAAGCACTCTCGTGAAGACGAGTACCCTCCTAAAGACTGAAGACCGAGTGGGTCCATCTGTTTCAGGTACCAGGACAGCCTGTCCTAGTCACCTTGTGTAAGTCCTTAAAAAGTATGGCCACTAAAGATACCTCAAATCACAGACATCATTAGGGGGGTCCACGGTCAAGGAAAGCATGCTATATGGGCAGAATACCTAGATCCCCAATCTAGTTTTGACATCCCCAAAGGGAACCCCAATATATAACACACCCACCTGATGTAGTTGAAGGTGGTCTACCTTCTTGTGGACCCAAGTGTTGTTTCGCTTTGAGCTCTGGTAAAGGAACGGTCCCGATAATATGAGTGCAGTATGATTTCGCTCGTTAATGACTCTAGTTTCAAGTTTTGAGATCTTGGGTGATTTTATCACTTTTCCTAACCCAAGATCCTAGCCTGAACTACTGTTGGTGTGAGCTCAAAAAGACTAATGTGATTGATTTTATTATCGCTTGATTCTTAGTGTACTTTATTATTAGTCTTGCGGAGGGGGAGTGGACGTATGAAATGTAATGAGACTCTGACTCAATAAACCATGCAAAAATATGCTCTAAATATTCAATTTGATGAAGAGTATTTCTACAAGGAGAGGTTTCTTTTCAACATCCATGCACTAACATTCAAATAGCATAGTTCAACTTTAAAGATTGAAACTTCTATCTACCTCTTCTGAACAATCTATGAATTGAAATTTTTAGAATTAACTTAGCTAGATGCAGAAAAAAAAAAAAAAAAAAAAAAAAAAAAAAAAAAATCTTCTCTAAAAAGTAAATGCTTTTGACACTAAATTTTCAAACAAGAGCAAAAAAACAGAAATGGCAGCTTAGTAAACAAGCACAGGGATTCAGTCAAGGAGAGATACTGATGGCCAAAAAACTCTGCAACCAAAACACAATCACAGGGGTGAACAACAAATTTTGGCTGAGTAAAGCACTGTCTCTGAGTAAAGATAGCGTTAATCTAGATACTAACGCACCGTATTTAAGCAGAGCCCGCATTATAATGCACTGGAAAACCAACAGAGGTAGCGTTAGCCAGGGTAAAGTTCTTCAAATGGTCAAACAGAAACAGGATTGAACTCTGCAAGATTTTGAAATGTCTACTGGGCATAAATACTGGTTGGAAGGGTCTGTGAACAGAGGAAAGAAGAAAGGAGGAAAGAAATAGTCTGGAAACTATGGGAAAATCCGCAGTGGAGTCGCCAATTCTGTTATAGGGTAAAATTCTTGGGTTGTTGGTTATCGAATATCCCTCTCAGGTCTTTCCAGTGCCCGAGGCAGATAGTAAGATTAGCTGTATAGTTCACAAATATGGCACATGCATATTCATATTAACTTAAAACAACTTGATGGAATAAGATGGAGGATTACCTCTTTGAGGATCTTGAATTCTTTTGGAGAGTGCTGAACAACGAAGCAGGGATCCTTCTTCACCAGATCCAAATCTCGACTCTGCAATCAGTCAAAGCACTCGTGTAATATCTACCATAACATACATTTCCTATCAATTAAGTCAATATATAATAAACATTTAAAATATGCACATCTAAGCCATTCATCTCATGCTATATAAGTGATTAAATAACAATGACAATATCAATGCATAGAATGGACAAAATAGATACAGTTATATTGATTTATAAAAAGGAGGATTACAACCGTCGGTTGTACCAAGCCCTCCTCAGCCTTCCAATCTCTCTATCTCTCAAAGTGGTGATGTCTTGATCAACAAGTTCTTAATGAACCTATTTGACCTTTTACCTTCACACTACAACTTGAATGATCTCTACTTCACAAGTATTCAAAAACTTTGACAATCCTTCGACCTTGAACCAAGACCCTTCAACTCCATTTTATAAGAGATGGAGAGAGCAATCATTGCCCTTCTCTTTCCACCAGTTCTAAATAGAAAAAACCAAGATTTTTCCTCAACTTCCATGCTTTTTCCTTGTTTGAGAGTTTAGTTTCTTATGGCAAGGCCCAATAAGAGATTAGTGCTTTGTAGTTTCCTTTTTGTACTGACTCTCTTGTGAGAAAAAGCTGGAAATTAAAATCATTCTCCACGGGTTTTTCCCGTTCCAAACTCAAAACACGGGTAACACTGCCCTCTAGTGTAAACAGAGCGTTGCCCTAGCCACTAACGTGGCTCATTAATTGATCAGGTGAGTTATAACGCTCTTGTGTTGTTATAGTGAGGCGTTACCTTGGAAGAAATAGGTTTAGTTTAGGTCTTTGTATTCCTTCCATATTTATCTTCTCCTCTGAGCTGATGAGGAGGTATTTTGACCTGTAACAGTGGAAAAACAGCCTAATAAAAAACAGAAGAATTCAACTCCTACTAAAGAAAAAATAGTAAGAAATAAGTCTATGTATAAAGCTACACAGACTAACCCTACTCCTTCAGATGTTCCATCTACATTAAAGACAATGGTAGTCTCTGACACCATTGAATATAATATAGTGGAAGATATGAAAAATACTAGGGCTAGTATCTCAATCCATGAACTTACTAAATTGAAACAGAAACATAAGATTTTACTTAGAGATCTGAATGCAGTTCCTGCTTCAGCCTTACCTACTCCAGTAGTAGTTCAAGCTGCTAATCATATAGGTAAACCTCCTTCTTCTTCAAAAAAAATTGATGCCACAAATCTTATTATGATAAGTGATCGATCCATGTCTCATACTCCTCCATTCCTCTTGACCTATGAGATATTTAGTAAGAATGTCCATAATTACTTAATTGATTCAGGGGCTTCCTCTAATATCATGCCAAAATCAGTATGTGCTAAATTGAACATAACTCCTCAAAATTATCCTGTTCATATAGTACAACTTGATATGAAAAAAGTAGAGGTTGTAGGAGAAATAAATTTTGTTTCCATGATATTATCATCAAATCCTAAGGTTGCCTAGATAATTGATATTTTGGTAGCTGATATTCCTGAATTTTATGGTTTAGTATTGAGTAGGGATTGGTCCGAGAAAATTCATGGATACTTCGCAACAGACTGGTCACACATGTGGCTACCGTACAATGGAAAACCAAACCAAATTCGAGTAGACTGTGAGAAATTCATGAAACATACAGTTACTGATCTTGAAGGAATCAATGAGCCACTAGCATTCAATAATAATATTTTTGGAAATTACTTGGCATAATCATTTCTTGGAAACTTTAATGCCCAACCATCACCCTTGTTTGATAATGCAGTTATCTCTCAAAATGAAATTTTTTCCCAAACAAATACTTCTAAATGTAAAAATTTTGTAAATAAACCAGTAGTTAATTCTTTATTTTGATGGTTCTAAATCAGAAGCTGGTGCAGGAGCTGGTTGTATTTTAATAAGTCCCGAAGGAGAAAAGACCATGCTAGCCCGCAGACTTGAATTCAATTGCATAAAAAACACATCATAATATGAAGCACTAATTCAAGTTTTGTATAAAGAAATTGACCTTGGAATTAAACATCTGCAAGTATTTTGAGATTCAGAAATCATTATCAAACAAGTAAGAAATACTATCCATTGTCGTTCTAGACATCTTAAACATTATGAGTCATTAGTCCAGGATTTGACTTCTCATTTTGTAGCTTTTAATATCTCATCTTTGCCCAGAATACAAAATGCTAGTGTATATTTATTGACCAATGTAGCATCAAAATTAATTCCATCTCAAGAATTTAGTCACGATAGTTTTTCTATTGAGTTGATTTTTAGACCATATGTTCCTGATAATATTACTAATTGGAGAGTCTTTAATCATGATTATGATATCATAGATTTCCTCACATATGAAGGATATTATGGTAATCAAATCCTAGATGAGCATGAACACGACATTCAGATAAAGGAAGAACATGATGAAAATCCAATACCAAAGTCAATTGTCAAACTTGAAGACCTTTATGATTTAAAATATAGATTCAGGAGAGTTACTAATTCTAAAACACAAAGTTCAAATTTAAAATTTGAGCTAGTAAATCTTGGAACCGATGATAAACCACAAAATGTCAACTTAGGTATTGGTCTATCTTTTGAAGAAAGAGTATCATTTGTCAAGTTATTAAGTACATACAAAAGTATTTTTGCTTGGGATTATACTAATCTCAAAACATATGACACTTATGTTATTCAACATACTATCCCTATGATTTCAAATGAGAAACATGTGCAACGAAAGTTAAGGAAGATTCATCCTAATCTTGAAATTCAGATCAAATCAGAGTTGAACAAGCTCCTTAAAGCTAAAATTATCTTTCACGTTAGACATTCAAAGTGGGTATCAAATTTGGTTCCCGTCAGGAAGAAAAATGGTGACATTAGGATTTGCATTGATTTTAGAAATTTAAATAAAGCATGTAAGAAGGAAAATTTTCCATTACAAACCATGGAAAAAGTACTGCAAACTGTAGCTGGTTTTGAACTTATGTCTTTTCTAGATGGGTTCTCATGATATAACCAAATCCTGGTACACCCAAACGATAGATTAAAGACCACATTCAAGACTAAGTGGGGAACTTATGCATATCAGAAGATTTCATTCGGGTTAATCAATGCAGGTGCGACTTTCCAAAGAGCCATGGAAAAAAAATTTAGAGGACTCGTTAACAAATCAATGGTTATTTATCTAGATGACATCACAATATTTTCTAGACAAAGAACCAATCATGCGAATGACCTAAAACAAGTCTTTGAGCGATGCAAAAAGTATGGAATCTCACATAACTCGAAAAAGTTATACTTTGCTTTATATGAAGGAAAAATTTTAGGATTCATTGTGTTCAAAAAGGGTATTTATATCGATCCTGAAAGAATCAAAGAAATTAAAAGGATTCCTTTCCCTCATAATAAGAAAACTATGCAGTCATTCCTTAAATAGATAAATTTTGTAAAGAGATTTATCCCTGATTTTTCATAGATAGTTTTGCCTTTACAAACAATGAATAAGAAATATATAGTCTTCAAGTGGGGACATAATGAGAGAGAAGCATTTGATTTAATAAAAAAATCGAATTGTTAATGCTCCATTCTTGACTACTCCCAATTTTCTTAATCCTTTCAATTTATATACATTCTCATTAGATACATCATATGCTGATGTTGATCCACACTTTGAGGAGGAAGAGAGTGATGGAGATTAGAGGAGATAGGGTTTTTAGGCATTGGGGTTACGGTTTCATGGTGGCGACTTCCAAAGGGCAAGCACCAAAAAGAAAGGGTGGATCGGCACAAACGGATTCGGATCTCAAAAGTAGGCGACGACCGAACAAGGGCCAATATGTGGCACTTTGAAAACTCTGGAAGCAGGAAGCCATAATGACCATTACCTTGGACAACCACCCCTCCTTTGCATGCGATGGCTTTGAAGCCAAATTTTTTTTGATCCACCGGTTCAGTCATCCGAGAGTCGGGTTCCCCAATGATGCGTCCTTCCTGAGAGCCTGGCGGCTGCTTCTCGACAGTGGGGGCAGGGAAAGAGAAGAAAAATGCTGCAGGACTATGAAAGAAGCTGCTTATTTATTTTTATGAGCTCAGGGGATGAAAGCTAGCCAAGGGCCAGAGATAAATTCCCCCGCGATCGGTTTCAGACTTGGTGCAGGTCCTTTGTGCATATGGAATACAAGACACTGGAGGACCGGGGTTCCATTTCTTCTGTTCCGGGGTGAAGGGCTTCACCAGGTCTGCACACAATGGGAAAATATCCCCCCAATCATTTATTTTTTTGGTTGTCGCTTAGTTTTCATAGATTATAGCCGAATTTATGAAGGTTGGGGTTCCCTGCTTGGAGTGAGGGTTGCGTGGGGATCGAAACCTCACTATTATCCTCCGCGGCACTGGGTATGGGAGAGACACGAGGATTTTCGCACCTGCAGGCTCTCCTTGTCATTCACCTTTGTGATTCTTAGTCAAAGAGACCGATTTGTGGGTGAGATTTGTAAAAAAAAAAATCCAACACAGACAACCGAGTAGGGAACCATATTCCCAAGGCCAGTTTTCATATTTGTATAAAATTTTTAGATGGGAAATCAATAAATATCTGGTTACAGGGTGTGGAATTGGTCACAGAACTGAAGCACAAGATCCAAGAGGTAACAGGTATCCTGGTTACAAAACAGAGCCTGATCTATGCAGGGAAGGTACTACAGGAAGAATCCCAACTAAATGAATATTGCATCCAAAGGAACTCTTCCATTGTCTTAAATATAAGACTCAAAGGTGGAACTCCAAGGGCTAAAAAATCCGCTAGAGAAAAATAAAATAGAACAACAGGACCCATCATGGGAGCCAACGCTTCCAAAGATGGCTCCCAAAATGGTATCCCGTACAGAAACATTCTGCAGGGGAAAAACACAGCAGCAACAACTTCTGAACCAGCAGAGAATACTCCCAAACCATACATTGTGGAGCAACTGAATTGCATTCTATAACTGAATATAAATGCATCAGATATTGGTGAACATCGATTGACATTCGAAACACAGGCAATAATATGTAGATTTAACTGCTTCTAGCCCAAACCAATGGAGCTTTTCCATTGGATTTTCACCAATTGGACTATGGATTGTGATATCCATCTCTGTTCCAAGGGGTAATTTATTGTAAATTTCTCCTCTACAGAAGCCAGAGATATCATTATTAGGGCGGGACCATGGTTTTGGGGTTCTACAGGACTCTTCATCACACCTTGGTTCCCTGATTTTGATGCAAATACGATGGAAATTACCAATATGTCGGTTTGGGTCTGGTTGTATAATCTCCCACTTCACTTCTAGAATGAATAGGTGCTAGAAGGTATAGGAAACACTATAGGGAGATACATCAAAACATACATCCAACGCTTGGAGGAGAGAATTTTCACTTTTGCACGAATCTGCGTAGAAGTGGACCTCAGCAAAGGGTTACCAGAAAGTATACAACTGAATCACCTCCAAAAAAAATGGAAGCAACACCTGAATTATGAAAACACTGCATTTAGATGCAGGATATGTAGGAAAACCAGACATTTACAAAACACATGTCCAGATGAAAAAAGAGAAAACAAAAAAATGAAGAAGACAGGCAGAACATCCAAAGGATGGAAATTCCCCTTAGGTGCTCCATAGCAAGAAACAGAAGAAGAAGGGGATATACCCACTCAAAAAAAAATCAAACAGGATGCGTCCAATATTGGGGTACTAGACTGTGAATTACAAGACCCTTTTGAGTCTAACACGACACCTCAACCGACGCAAACCATGGTGGATCTTATATCAAATGGGGACATTTCTGCTATAAGATCAGGAGCGAATAAAATATTGCATGTGTCTAAAAGCTTGGATTCTGAGAAAGAAAATTCCATGAGGAACGATGAGTTGCCCTTGGTTCCTACTTCCTTTCATGTAGGGACTTGGTAGATCGTCCAAAAGATAAAAGGCAAGCATGAAAATCCCAGCCCAACTGGAAATATGTAAATATTTGGGTAGCCTCACTACATTGTGTGCTTGAGCACACGGCCCCTTTGGGCATCTTGAATGCTTAATTGCATATGAAAAGTGCAAATTTCCATTAATTATCAATAGAAAGCTGCCAATTTTTTCCTGGGAAAAAAAATCATATGCTGATGTTTTGGCATAGCTCAATGACCAGCAAATTGAAGCACCAATATCATTTTTTAGTTCCAATTTGCAAGGTGCAGAACTAAACTATTCGTCTGTTGAGAAACAAGCATTTGCTGTCTTCAAATCTATAAAGAATTTTAGGCCATTTCTCCTAAAACTCACACCAAGATAATAGTTCCATTCTCTGCAGTAAGGCAATTGTTGATGCAAAGAGAAGTAGGAGAGAAAAGGGCTAACTTGGTAACTGCTTTACAAGAATATGATGTAGAAATTAGACCTTATAAAATTATTAAAGGTTATGGTTTTTGCAGAATGCTAATGGAGCATCCCATTATCATCAGAAGTAGATTCAGGTAATGATGTACAAGTGTATGAGGTAAGCATTAATGATGCTCAGTCTCAATATGTTGATCTTAAGTTTTATTTGAAAAATGGATATGCCCCCACACAACTCAGTTATAAAACAAAGTGTGCTTTAAGATTGAAAGCTAAGAAATACGAAATTATCAATGATGTATTGTTTAGGAGGAACTTTGATTTCGTATTATTAGGTTGCTTAGATAAAACTGAAGCATAGAAAATTTTGCAGGAACTCCACGATGGACCAGCCGGAGGATATTTTGGAGGAAATACAACAACACATTAAATCCTGCATGCAGGTTACTATTGGTCAACACTTTTCAAAGACACTCATGATTATGTGAGGAAATGCAAAGTCTGCCAAAGTGCATCTGGAAGGAAAAGGAAATCAACTTTTCCATTATAACAAATTAATATCGAATAACCATTTAAGCTATGGGAATTAAATCTAATTGGTGAGATCGTTCCTAAATCGTCCAAACAACATAAATACATCCTCACAACTACCGATTATTTTACTAAATGGGTGGAAGAAATTCCACTAAATTTAACCAACTTTGAGAATATTATTGAATTCATTGACCAGTTTATCATAACTAGATTTGGTTTACCCACTGCTTTGATTTTTGACAATGCATCTTATTTCTCAGGAGCCGATATGATATAATTTTCCATTAAAAGAGGTTTTAAACTCAAATATTATGCTAACTATTATCCTTAAGGAAACAGTTTAGCATAATTGACAAATAAAAACCTTATTAGAATCATTAAACGAATTGTTGACCAGAATCAAATAAATTGGCACAAATCATTAAAATTTGCTCTTTGGGAAGATCGAATAACTCAGAAGGCCTCCATTGGCACTTCTCCATTTAATATTGTTTATGAGAAAGAAGTTGTCCTTCTTACTAATGTAGTTATTTCTTCTCTTGTCCCGGTGCAATTTATTGACGAGTCACCCTCTTCTTCTTTGCAAGTAAGACAATTCCAAATCCTTAAACTTGAAGAGGAAAGAAAAAAAGCTAAAGTTACTCAAGAACATCATAAACAGTTAGTTAAAGCTTCGTTTGATACAACTTTTGTCACTCCAAAAAAATTTCAAATTGGTGATCTGGTACTAAAATGGGATAAGGCACACGAGGAAAAAGGTAAACATACCAAATTCCAAAGATTGTGGCTTGGACCATTTCAAATCATAGAAGAAATAGTTCCATCAACATTTTTACTACAAGATCTATCAGGCAAAAGAGATTCTTTGCCTGTTAATGGGAGAATTTTAAAGAAATATTTTTCATAGGAGGTAACCCCTTATATTCCCTGTATATTATTTCCTTTTCTTTTCTTAAGAAAATAAAAGTTGAATGGTATTTATTTTTTTCTTTTCAAATAAAAATCCCAGAAAATCTTTTTGATTTATCGCTTCTATAAATAAGAATTGTTAAGGAAATAATTGTAAAATTAGAATCTCAAATAGATTTTATTTCGCTGAAAATTTTGATTTCACTGAATTTATTTATTCATTGATAAACTCTCACTTTTATAAAGTATGGTTACTCTACTATCAGTCAAGAAAATATTCTTTAACATAGTAAAGAATCTTTACAGATAAGCAATCTTAAACTCTAAAATTATCATCCAGAACCCTCAAAAGGGTCAATGACTCACCCCATCCAGCAAAATTTTCAATTTTCAGAATGTAATTCAAAAAATATATATGCTAAAGCTTATAAGATAATAAGTCTCATCACGAGCTTGTTTGCCATGTTCATAGGAAAATAGTTAAAATGACATTACCAATACTGCCTACCAAAACAGGTTAATGACTTGAGATTATATCAAAAGGAAAGGGGTCTCATCAAGAGCCAACTTGATCAATTTAGTTACAAACAGTGAATGGCATTGTCAATATTTGGTTACCAAGCCAAGGCAGTGGATTTTAAGTGATAAAAATACATAAAAAATATTTACAAAAAAGAAAACAAGTTTCCAAAGAGATAAAGTATATAATATTGAACTTATTTTGGAAGATTGTAATAGTAGTTGGATGGGACAATGAATCATTGTTGGGTAAAAGGTAACCCTGCCAAGGCTATAAATGCCTACCGGCATCAGAGGCTCTACCTGTGATAAATGAGTATATATATATATAAAGCTAATCTGAATGAGACACCTACTTTATCTTTTTGAAATTAGTAAATATTGATATAGATAGTCATATTTTAATTTTAAAGAGGAAACCTTATGGATTATAATCAAGTGAGATTTTATTACTTAAAGAAATATTATTTGTATTGAAATTCATTCCTGCAACTATTTTTATTTTGAAAAGTTCTAGAAATTTCAAAAAATTGATCAGAGATAACTGGTTCTCCCAAGTGAATCGCCAATTGTTGTACTATACAACACCCCCCATTTATTTTAATAATAAATGGGGACCCTTTAAAAAATAAATAGAGTTTAAGAAACATTATTTCATTTTAGCGTTAAGTTTTAAACTTTAGGAATAAAAGGCTTGTTCCTTTCACTTTGATTTCATTGTGCTTAGCGCAAATCACAAATCTCACAAGTTGACAACATTTGAAACACAATTAAAAATTGCGAATTGTGATAAGCACTTCAACCTTTTTGAATTATATGAAATTCGCCGTTAAAAACTTAGAAAACCCTTAAAGTTATAAATTGCGTCACTTCCTTAAAAGGCAAGCTTATATGATTTCAAAAGGAATTGCGATGAGTCCGACCTGATAAGACAATAAAAAAACAATGAAACATATCCATAAAATCTGATAAAGCTGTTACACTGAAAATTTTCACCATGAAATTTTAGTACTTTCTTAGAAGTCCACAATATCAAAGTTCCTAAAGTCAAGCCTTGAAATTGAGAGAAAAGCAAATAAAAGTCTTAAAAACACTTGTAATGCACTTTCTCTTAGTATTGCATGCGGTCTCGCACCTTTTGGATATAAATCATGCGTAACCAAACACACTTTCTGTTTATTAAGGGTGCGGACCCCTGTAAAGATTAAAAAGGGTCCAAGTAAAATCTAGAAGCTTAGTTTGAGTCATTTTTGGAAGCTTCTAGAAACATTCCTACGGTGGAAAGTCCGCTCTTTTCAGGTTCATGTATCCCATCCATTAAGGAGCTAATCCCTTGATGTAAGGAACTAATCCCTTTGAAGGAGGATTCTATCCCTTATTGTTTGGAGCTATAACCTGCTCTCTTTCACTATAAAAAGAAGCCATAGTGCAGCTTGAAGGGTTAGAATTTATGAGTTCAAGTTTTGGTATTATTGGAGGTGAAGTGCTGTTGAAACTTAGACCCTTTTAGCTGAGATTTTATGAGGGAAAGATTACATACCTGTATGTATCTCGGTTGGAAGAGAGCAAGGCTTGTCAGAGTAAAGGAAATGCCTGTTCCGGACCCCAGGAAGGCCTGTATGACATCAAGGCGGACATGGTTGTAATGCTCTTCTTATTTAAGTTAATACAAACAAGTTTGCTTTTCTCAATAAGCTGTCAATTGATTGGTTTATTTTATGGATTCCTTGATCACCATAATAGATATGATTTATGAATATATGCTATGCAGGTGCTATTTGATGTTTGTTTTTTTGTGATTGCAGATCTTCGAAGGCAACTCTTTCGGGCGACTGAAAGACTACTACTACAAACAAGCATTGGATCAAAGGTAGGATCGTCAAACTTTTATAACATTTAATTATGAATTGAAATATATCTAGAGAAAGATATATTTAATTGTCTGTTTGTTGCTAGCTGTCCGTAGGACACTTGGGAGGTCTGTCTTGTCTACAAGAACGACTTATCCATCCAAAAAAATGACGACTCCACTTGGGAATGGATCTTGAACTTTGATTTCTTTTATTTTGGACTTGTGAATTTATTTTTTCTGATTTTGATTGATTTATAATAGCTTGGGTAGTTTATCCCTGTAGAATCCCTGAGAAATGATTTAGAGTTTTTTATTTTTTCTTTAGTTTTCTTGTGTTCTCTCTTTTCTTTTATAGACAGTGTGGGCAGATCTGCACTTTTCTTGTACCCACAGTGTGGGACCACACTGGTTTGCATTGAATCCTACAGACCCTGTGAAATTTTTTGAAAAATCTTAAAATCCTCTTTTCTGGATTAGTTTGTTAGATTCTCAGTGAATACCTAGACTTGTATCTTTTTTCAGGAAGCCTTGGTTAAGAGTTTATTTCAGCATTTTTATTTTGGAATGATTTTCTGAAAGATCTGCATGTTATAATGATTTTTGCTTTGTCTTCATCCTGCTCAAAGATTAGAAAACTTGGTATACCTTTAGATCACTGGTATTTCCTTGCTTTCTTGCTGAGTCTGACATCATAGCAGAAATTGTTTTAAGAGATTTAGATCCCATTTTTCTCATTTGCAAATCTTTATAAAACTTTTGTTGATAAGTTTGGAATTTCACTTAAAAAACCAAAATTGGATGTTTTGAGTTCTTGTTGATCCAAGCAAAGAATTTCTTAGTTAGATTACAAGCTAAGCAACACATCCTCAAAATATTTGAAGTTTTAATTTGGATGTCGTCTTTAGAATTTTTAGATCTCAAAAATAGTGTTTTTAGTTTTGAGTGTTATTTCTAGAAATTGTAGTGTTCTTTTGAAGAAAAACTTGGTTTGTAGTTTCGATCTTGAATAAAAGGGATTTTTTATTGAGCATTAGATCATTTTGATTTCTCATTGAAATTATATTTCTTTTCATTTATTCTTGTTTGAAGGAAAGATGTGTTTTTAAAAGATTGCATTTATCAACTCTTCCTTTAGATAGAATTCATTGAAAGAACAACAATTGTTTCTCATAATAGATGCATTTTTAGAGTGTTTTGAGTCAGGTCACTACATATCATCAGTTTCACTTTCGCCCCTATTGTCCTAAGAAACAACCTTTTAAAATCAACGCTTAAATCAAAATAATTCTAGTAGTTTTTATATTTCTAGGGCTCTTTTCACCAATATAGCTTAGGCTAGTGTCTTGGAGTAGGGAATAATTGACTCTCCAAGGCAATTAAAAAAAACAAATAGTTGATCTTGCGGTAGGAAAAAATCCAATAGTCGCTTGTATGCTCTGGTAAGCTCCTCTTAAAGGAGTCAAGCACAATGTCATATCTGAACCAGTGGGATAATCAATTCTATCTCATTGGGAACGATAGAAGATATGCGCGTATTAACAACGGTAAACCTCGGATGGACCATTGTCGAGGAGCCTAGGGTCACTTGTCGGTATACCTTGGATTATGTCAAGGAGCCTTCAAGGGGATTGAGCTTTGTTACTCTTCCCTTGCGCGTATGTCAGATCGTAGACTGTTCCCCCAGGTATATTAGTTCCTGTTGGTAACCATAATGACCATAATATTTACAGTTTTTTCCTAAGGTGACGGTGGAGGAAAGATCCCACTGTACCTGGGGCAGACGTCGACTAGACTCACTTGGACTCTCCAGAGGGTTATCTTCACTCGAGATGGTTTAAGTGGAGAAACTTGCACCGGTCTATTTCATTAAGCAGGTTGTCGGGGTAACTGTTCCAACCGCCCTTTCTACATTAAATACTATGATGTTGGATTTCATCACCAACTAGTGTTTTTAGTGTGGGAAGTTACTATTTGTCTGCTGTTTGATCTCCTAGATTTTTTAGGCGTGTGATTCATTTGTTTGTTTCCTTAACGACTCTAGGAGTTTTCATTGAAATTTTCTTTGATTGCGTGTGATTATAAATTTTTAATCGTGGCTGAATTACTAAGACAATCGCGTAGACTCCAGGGGAAGCCCCCTAAGTATACACCAAGCCAACTTGAAGGGCTGCGAGCTCTAGTATCACCTAGTGACAGTAGAATTAGATCAACAGAAACAGGAGAATCATCTATAGTTATTCATCCTGATTATCAAACACAAACAACAGAGCATATTCAAGAGCCAATTTCAGTTTCTGCAGTTACTAGTAGTATTTCTCCTTCCAGTGAATTAGCTGAAGAACCTGAAATTTCTGAGCCTGACACTGAACCTGCTGTATTGGAACCATCTTCAAGATTTGTTACTCCGACTTCTAGTGATCCTGGTTCACCTAGGGTAAGACATATCATTACTGAAAATCTTCCTTCTAACCTCATATCTATTGAAGAACTTGTTGGTCCATACGAAGATGTAATTCTTCCCGAAACCCAACAAAATTTGAATCTTAGGGAGCGTGAATAAATATTATACAGTCCTTTTAGAAGTGACGCTTGGTATTAATCGTTGACAGATTTTTTAGAAAACCCGGGTCTTAGTTTTTCACCACCCCGAATTCCTTTTCATCCTACACCAAGAGGTTATTATCCTTCATCAATTATGACAGGTGAGTCATCTATGTTTTCCCAATCTCCGGAAACATTTTTATACGGTGGTCCTTCTATTCCTTTGGGGTACCAGTCTCTCTTTGGTACTTTTTCAGGAGCAACTCCTTGACCAACTAAATAAGTGTTATCATCTGGTATAAATGGAACTAAAACTGAAATGTTGAACGCAAAGCAAATTTTTATGATGTCTGGTAATATTCCAAATCCTCAACCTCAAGGTAGTCAATTACCGCCTGAGGAGCAACCTCAAGGTAGTCAATTTCCACAAGGGGGCAAACCTCAAAGTAGTAAGTTATCGCCTGAGGGGCAGCCTCAAGGTAGTCAGTTACCGCCTGGAGGGAAACCTCAAGGTAATTTTTTACCAGGAAAAACTGTAGGAAAATATTATTTACCTGGAGAACAACCTCAAGGACAATACATACCTCAAGGGTATCAACCTCAAGGACAATACATACCCCAAGGTCAACCCCAGACTCAGTATATTCCTCAGGGTCCTTATCAACCCCAAATTCAATACATGCCTCAAGGTTATCAACCTCAAGGTCATTACCTAACTCAAGGTTTCCAACTTCCTTCCGGTCAACCATTATTACAAGGATCTGGAAATTTACCAGTTAACTATCAACCCTACGTTCAACCAAGTTATGGTCCTTCATATGCACAACCTTCTACGGGTCAATACCCCAGAATGAACATGGTGTGGAATCCATCTCAAATTCAACAGACTAATGTGCAGTTACCTAATCAACCTGGACAACATTTAGTTTCTGGTCCAACCAAGCAACCTGTCCAGCCTACTGTTCAAGTCCCTACACCTGGTTTTGTTCAGCAGCTTGGGCCTAGTACACCTCAGACTCCGCCTCAGACTACTGCAGCTACTGCAACTTCTGTTCAACCTACAACACATGTTTCTAGAGTATCTGTAGCTTCGGTTTCTTCTATCCCTGCATCAGTGAAAATCCCTCAAGCCTTTGTGCCACAGTCAGGACCTACAGTTCAGACTACGGTCTAGATGCCTACAGGGCAAGTTGGTACTAGTACGATTGTCTCTAGTCAACCACAGTTTACTTATCAACCGTACCAGGGACAGTATCAATTTGGTCAGGCTACACAAAATCTAGTATATCAGTATCAGCCGTACCCTGGGTATACTTATCAAGTACCTCAACAACCCCAGTATGGTCCGGTTAATCCTTGTTACCCAGGAGGTTTCATGATTCCAAATGCATATCCAATTCTAGGTTATCCTGGCTATCCTCCTCCTGGCACTGGTTTGATCACACAAGGTTATCAAGACCCTAGCCATCGGTTACCATTCATAGCAACTTTAGATTTACCGGATTTATTGTGCCTTACAAACGATCCCATTTTTTATCTTCCATATTGGCCGTCAATGCCTAACAAGTTTCCCAGTGATATTCTGAAATTTGAAGGTAAGTCAGGAGAGGACCCATCTAATCACGTTATGACTTATCACCTCTGGTGCACATCCAATTCATTAGTCGATGATTCTATTTTTTTGTGTTTTTTTCAGATAAATCTCATTGGTCTAGCTGCCAAATGGTACATTGAGTTACCACGCGGCTCTTTTAATAATTTTAATGCACTAGCTACTGCTTTCTTAACCAATTTTCAGTTGCCTGTCAGATATGAAAATGACACAAAATTGCTGACTTAATTAAAATAGTCTACGTCTACGTACATATCTGATCACATTCATGAATGGAGACGTAGAAGGCCTTTAGTGAAAGTCTTTATTCCGGATCAAATTTTGGCTAAATGGTTTATTAAATCATTATTGCCAAAAATTACTGAAAATGTGGCCAAAAGAGGCGTTGTTACAGAAGAGCAAGTCATTTTTCAGGCTTAGTACCTTGAGCTTGTATATACTCAGTCAGGTACTCTGTATGATAAAATCCCCGATTTACCAAGACCTGGTTAATTAACTGCAACTCCTTTTGGCTTTCATGCCGCTGATGGTGTAATTGGTTCTGTTAGCACTGGTAAAAGTAAGAAGTCTTCCAAGACCACTTCTCCTATTATCACTTTACCTGATTCATCCAAAGGAGATTCTTCCCAAGAAGCTTCCGCCGATATTCACATTGTAGAGTCATCTATGACCAAATATAAAACTAGTGGTAAGAAGAAAGGTAAGAATAAAAAGAAAAAATCTTCAAAAGATAAAAATGATACAACTGAACCAACTGACGAAAAATGCAAACCTTGATATCCTTGTCTCATCTGTGATCAGGATCATTTTACAAAGGAGTGCTCGCATAGAGCTGAGGTATCAAAATTTGTTAAGGGTTTTCCTATACCTGCTGTCTTGAAGGATCCATTTCCCGCTCAAGATAGTAACATGGTTGGATCTTCCTCCAATACAGTTGAGGATATCTTGATGGTTGCCACGCGATCACAAGATTATGGTAGTAAAAATACTGGTAAAGAAGAAGAAACATCCAATTATGCATCGACTACATCTCCCTCAGTTTTTGATCCATTACAGATCGAGAAACAAAATCCTGACTTAGTGATTAAACCGCCTGCAAAAGGTGTACTTCGTAAATCAGCTTTCAATCCACATGCGAGAGCTGCTCAGAATTACAATATTGTTGAATATTTGGCAATTTCCCCTTCAGCAATGTTAGCTTTGGAAGTATTGCAATCATGCCCAGCCCAAATAAAATTTCTTTTGTCAGCCTTAGGAGCCGTAGATCTCCAGGATTCGAACCTCATGATCTTCGATTTAGAGAATTTTACACCCCGCCTACCCCATCAAATGGATTTTCAGATTCCGGTAATAGTAAAAAATAAACGTATCTTTCGTATTGTTGTTGATGAAGGGGCTTCTACGTGTATTATGTCGTTAAAATGTTGGAAATCACTTGGTTCTACAACTATTAACCAATCACCAACTATTCTCAAATCTTTTGACAGAAGAGGTTTTCAGTCGTATGGTATTTTACAAGATCTACCAATAGATGTCGAAGGCAAAATGGTTAATCTAGATGTGGAAGTGGTTGATGCCCCTATGGATTACAACCTTCTCCTGGGTCGCAGTTGGTCTTACGCCATGACTGCTGTTGTATCATCGATCTTTCGTCTCATCGTGTTTCCTCATAAAGGAAAGATCGTTAAAATAGATCAGCTCTCATATTATTGATCCGACCTAGCCTCTACTAATAACATCCAACATATCGGAAAATCGACTATCCTTAATAAGGATGTCAGAGTAGGTTTGATTAAAGATTCGGATTTACTGGAAACTTTTTCCCTGCCTGCTCCCAACATACAATCTCCTATTGCTAATATCAATATGATTACATCAAGTACTATGTCTTTTGATGATCGATGGATAGTACCTTTAGAACCAGAATTGGATTCTTTCGATGGCCCGATGATTTTGAGTCCATTTGAGTTAGCATACCAGAATGTACAGTCATTTTCTGATATTCCTTCAACTGAGTCTGATCCAGTGAATGTGATCAATCAAGAGTCATTTTCAATATTGAACTCAGCTTCGACATCAATTCCAGATCCTGTTCAACAATTATTCAATACTGATGAACATATTCATGAATTCTTGTCTGTAGATGAGTTACCATGGGAAGATCTTCATCATAGGTCTTCGTTTTTACCTGATCTCGATCATTTTGAGAATGATTTTTCCTCCATTTTTACCATTGATTACATCAAAGAACCTCAGAATCCTTTCTCACATATCGATTCTAAATTGAATTTAGAAAATATTTCTGCAATGGTTCCTCTTGACATTTCAGTAAAACCTGGAATTGTTGAAAACATTCATATAGGTGCTTCTTGTATGCCTGATGAAATCCAAGCATATAAAGCCCTATTTCAGGAATTTCATGACATTTTTTCCTGGTCATATGAAGAAATTCCAGGAATCGATCCGTCGATTGTTGTTCATGAAATTATGACATACCTAGATGCAAAACCCGTTAGACAGAGATTACGTCAGATACATCCGAGAAAAGCAGCTGCTATTAAAGTGAAGTTGAAAAATTACTTAGTGCAGGTTTTATTTATCCAATTCCACTCACAAACTGGGTATCTAATATTGTTCCGGTCAATAAAAAACAACGAACAATATGAGTATGTATCGATTATAGGGATATAAATCGAGCTTGTCAAAAAGACAATTATCCAACCCCTTACATCGATCAAATTATTGACGATTGTGCTGGAAGTGAAATGTTCTCGTTCATGGATGGATTTTCTGGCTACAATCAAATCAACATACTCCCTACAGATCAACCTAAAACAACTTTCATTTGTCCATGGGGAACTTTTGCTTATTGCAAACTACCTTTTGGCCTTAAGAATGCTGGCACCACTTTTCAAAGTGCCATGTATTATGCATTTCACGACATTAAGCACATTGTCCAGCCCTACCTTGATGATTTTCCTGCCCATTCTTCGCACAGAGCAGATCATATTACTCATTTAAGAGCCATCTTTATATGATGTAGGCATTATAATATTCGTCTGAATCCTCACAAATGTGTTTTCTGCGTAAAATCCAGATGATTATTGGGATTTATTGTTTCAAAGGTAGGCATTCGTGTTGATCCATCAAAGGTTGAGGAAATCATCAACTTAGCTCCTCCTTCTACTCTTCTCCAACTCCAAAGTTTGCAAGAGAAAGAAATTTTTTTACGTCGATTCATTCCTAACTACACCGAGTTAACGAAAGGTTTCACTAGGTTGTTGAAACAGAATATTACTTTCTTTTGGGACGAGGTCGCTGATAGATATTTTGATGCTTTGAAACATGCATTGACCCATGCACTGTTACTGCATTCTCCCAATTACAACCAAGATTACTTTTTGTATCTCGCCGCTTCCGATTCCACGATAGGGATGGTGTTAGTTCAGGAAGATGAATTTCACGGTGAACATGTGATTTACTATCTTAGTCAAAATTTGCGTCCGACTGAGATCAAATATTCACATGTGGAGAAATTGGCCTTGGCAGCTATTCAAGATGTCCAATGTTTTCGTCATTACATACTTTTATGTAAAACAACAGTGATCTCTGATTGTAACCCTATCATGTACATTTTGACCAAACAATTGCTAGGGGGCAAATACTCCAAATGGATTGTTATCCTACAGGAGTTTGATTTGGAATTTGAAAAGCCCAAATCAAAGAAATCATTGATATTTGCTGAACTTATGTGTGATTTCCCACGTAATGATACAGAAATGGTGGCAGAACAACCAATCGTGGATGATTCCTTGTTTCTTATTAGTACCATTGATCCTTGGTATGGAGATATTATTGTTTATCTTCAGACCCAATCTTTTCAGCCTGAGCTTTCACAGTCCCAATGACAAAAAATACGTTTCCAGTCTCAAAAATATCATATTGTTGGCGACACACTATACCGTCGTGGTGCGGACTCAGTTTTTCGACGTTGTCTAACCCATGAAGAAGCCGAAAAGGTTTTAAATGACTGTCACTTTGGAGCATGTGGCGGTCATATGTCTGGGTACGCCACAACCAAAAAAATATTGTGCGCAGGTTATTTCTAGCCATCCTTGTTTAAAGATTGTATTTATGCGGTCCGAAAATGTCATAATTGTCAAATCTTCGATCGAAAAATGCGTGCACCACTTGCTCCTCTTCATCCTACAATTGATGTCGGTCCTTTCGCAAAATGGGGAATTTATTTCATTACATGTAACCCTCACTCGGTCGGGGGGCATGGGTATATTATTCTAGCAGCAGATTATTTCACCAAATGGGCCGAGGCGATGCCTACATTTCCGGCAGATGGAAAAACTGCAGCTAATTTTGTATTCAATCATGTGATTGCTCATTTCGGTGTACCCCAAGCGATAATTACTGATCACGGGAGCCACTTTCAGAATATCATGATGACCGAGTTAACGAACCAACTTGGCTTGCGCCATGACAGTTCTACTCCATATTATCCATAGGCCAATGGTTTAGTTGAAGCGATTAATAAAGTTTTAGTCACCACAATCAAACGGATCATTGGAATTCATAAGTCGAATTGGCATACCATGTTCTTTTCAGCACTTTGGGCATATCGAACCTCAGCAAAAACATTGACAGGTTTTACCCCTTTTCAACTAGTTTACGGTTTAGAAGTGGTACTACCCATTGAATGCGAGATACCATCACTCCAAATAGCCATAGAGTTACTACCAGCCACTTCTAAAGAGGAGAAACGTTTTTTATACTTGGCTCAATTAGATGAGAATCGGTGCACCCCTGCATTAGCTACCGAGACTCATGTGAAAAGAATGAAAGCTCAGTATGATAGAAGTGTTACCCCTCGTAGTTTTTCAGAAGGAGACCTAGTTTTGATTTATGATCAAGCCAACGATAAGCTAGGGGCTGGGAAATTTGAACCCATGTGGCATGGTCCTTATATTGTCAAGCGACAGCTTGCAAAAGGGGCCTATGAATTGATTTATTTTGACGATGTCTCTTTAGGTAAACCCAGAAATGGACTTTATCTGAAGAGATATTACGCTTGATTTTTTTATGGAGATCTTCTCTGTATATTAGTTACTTTTTGGCTGGTGTGCTATAGATTAGAAACGTTGCCTAGCTTAAGTGTGATTTTACTACTATTTCGGCTTATCTGGATTACTTTGATATCGCAAATGTCGACGTCCTTTCAAAAATATATTGGTTTTGCTGATGGCACTTGTCGTAGTACACGAAACATTTCTTCCACAGCTTGGGTTATTTATTCGCCCACTGACGAGTTAGTATCCATGCATGGGGTAAGCCTTGGTTAAACAACGAACAATATTGCTAAATATAGTGCAGTTATTGAATTATTATTAGAATCCATTTCATTTGGAATTCGGATTTTGATTGTTAGGTTAGATTCGAAACTCGTTGTATTACAGTTAAATCGAGTATATGCCATTAGAAACCCAATATTATTAAGATTATTTTTAAGGGTTCGTCTCTTGGAACAAGAGTTCGATTATATTGAATATCAACATATCCTAAGAAATTTAAACACATTAGCAGATGCAATAGCTTCTAGTGTTATAAATAGACATTTGCAATAACAAAATAGTAAATCAACATTCGATAATATGATTGAACAGGTCACTGAAAATAATAGTATATCATAGTATAGATTTAGTGTTCAAAAAATAGTACATCGTCTTCGATCATAGGTTCAAAATTCCTTATGATTGGAAGAAAGTGATACAAAAAATGAGTCTACAAGTCAATCATCCACTATCCGTGGTGATGATCATGATAATACACTACTGCTCATGCCACCCTAGTTAGAAATCTCCTAAATGGTCCAAGAACACCATTGACGTATCTCTGTAGACAGAGTGGGATGTCATCTATGGTAGTCTTGGGAATATCCATAGTGAGCCACTCCAAATGGTGTTCTAAATCAGTCAGGATCTCTGCTGTTTGATCCTGTGGTGGTGGTGGTGGTAGTGCTGCATCCCTTTGCCTCTGGTCAATGGGGCGGATAATGGCTGGCCGACTTGGACCCACATCTGCATTTGAAATTTTTGTTATCAGTTTTGGACGATTTAAAAAAAAAATAAAAAATTAGAAATTAGAACATGTCAAAAAATATTTTTTACCTGACTCATCCCACTAAGCTCCTAGAGGAAGGGGCATATCTCTGTCGCCGCGGAAATCCATGCCCGCATAAGGAAAATACTCTATCACAAAAAGTTGGCATTCTAGCCAACGAAAATAATTAGAGGGAAAACAAACAATCTCCCCACCCTCGCTGTGTCGGGCCATCAAAGCAACCCATCGAACCATCTGAGGCTCTCGAGGTCTACCAGCATCAACAAGAATGTGCTGCGGGGCTAACATAGGAATCCTCTCTAGAGCAAAGGTGACTACGAGCGACCCATATCCGAAGTTGTTTAACTTCCCATTCTTTGCTCTGGTAAGTTGACCTTTTACATTTGCCAACACTGCCTCGCACCAGTTTAATATGGTGCCTCAGAAACAATCTACTGCAATCCGCATTTGAGATCTGGTAGCTACATGCAAAGTTGCACTTCGGCACAACTTGAAAACGGTAAATGCAATCACTTTTAACTCGGGATGGATGATAGTTTTAATGTCAATCCGTTTGTCTCTGGGATTTGCTTCATCATTAAAAAACTCTAATTGTAGGCTGGCAACAGATTGGTCACCTAACCTAGCCCCAAATAGAGATAGTGGTTCGCCTCTCCTAGACAAACCAGTCAAACAATATATGTCCTCTAGCTCAATTTCGAGCCGGTGACCTCTGATCATGAAACACTAGTCCTGAACGTCCCATTTGCTTACCAACCAAGTAAGAAGATCTACTTGAGCTCTCATGCCACTGATAGCCCAAAATTTGAAAAGCCCGCATGCTCTTAAAACTTGAAAAGTAGGTTGATGAATCATTGCTGCTTCATCTACCTCCTCATGTTCCCGTTCTCGCCAAATGAGAATTGTAGATATCCTACAATGACTAAAATGAAGGATTAGAATCATTTTGAAACAAAAATTTTGGGTAATTTAGGAGGAAAATATGTTTTTAAATTCGTTATGACTCCCCCGCACTTTACGCTCAGAGACAGTGCATAGCTTCGCACGGGCTCTATGTTAAAAGTGTGGGGCCCCGACATTTTCCTTTGTGAGAAAATGTTGGGGTCTGAAGGTACCTAGTGTCCTGCCTGCGGACCCCCGAGGGTGGATTTTTGAACCTATTTTCCTCCCAAAAATGAAATTTTGACCCTAATTTAAGAAAATAAATGGATAAAAAGCAAGAGAAAGAGGTTGTGGATTACCTGGAGCAGACGGTTTTCGATTCCAACGGTCAGTTTGTCCTGAATCTTCTCCTAAGCATTTTTTGCCAAAATCTCTAAAGTTTTCACTCCAAACTCAAATGGTAAAAATGAACTTGAAAAACTCCTTTTTATAAGTTTTTTCGAATAAATGAAATTTAAATTTGTTTATTTTTCACTTTAAAAAGGCGGTTTTTTGATATATTTTTATTATTGAAACAGGTATATTTAATTTTTTGAGTTTTTTGTGCAGAATAACGGATTTTTCAGGAAAAATGGTCATTTTTGACAAAGAGTATACTTTTATCACTTTTTCGGGCTCTTTAAAATTTACGAAAAAGCGAAACCATGGAGTCCTCTTTTAAGCCCTTTTCAGACTCTCTAAAAATGAAAATATTTCCGAGTACTTGACTATTAGAACTCGTTAAAGTAAATGAACGGTCGTCCGTTCAGTGTAAGTTTACCCCTTTTCAGGACTGAAATGGACTATTTACGAAAAAGGTATACATTGACTAATCATGGTCAATAGAGTTCTCCCTCGCATTATTTTATTCTTTTTCGGGCCTGAGAGACTAAATTTACGAAAAAGTACATCCATGGAGTTTTCTTAAGTTTTTTCTTCTGACTCCCTAAAAATGAAAAACACCGAGTTTCTCCTATACTGGACTCGTTAAAATTTAACAGTAAAGGACCTGTCAATTACAAACAGGAACAGACCACTCCTTCTTAGGGTTCGATTTTAAACTAAGTTGGACTCATCCAAAGGATGAGCTTATAAACAAGCAAATGTTATCCTGCTCAAGCTTGTCAAAAAATAAAGAGGTACTTGCTAGAAATGGTGGGGGAAAAGAGAGAAAACAGATTCATTTTTTACACTTTGATTTGTAAAAGCATTACACCACTCTTGAACACGACACTTTTTGTCACACTTTTATCTGGGTTGGGAAATCCTTTGCCTATCAGTTAATCAAACCATATTGAATGTCTTCAGCAAGTTTCTGGGTATTAGATTAGGGAAACTATCACCAAACCATCTGCAGTGTCGTTATGTGTTCAAGAGGAAGGTCAAACAAACCATTCATCTGCAAACATTTGTCTCCATTCGCGTTGACCATCGCTGAGTCAATCCTTGCAAAAAAATTCTTGAAAACTTGATCTATGGTTTCGTGTCATGAGCTTGCTTATGACAGATCACTTTCTATCGACGACAGCTCATCATCTAGGAAGTTGATCTAGAATCCGTCAGTACCTTGGAATCTGCATGCCTTAATGGCATGTTTCTCGCCTTCGACAACAGGTTGCATCATTGACCTTCGATCGAACGATTCTGTGAAATGTTCGACTTCATATCACTTATTCACATTTCATGGATTGTACTGAGTTCTTTGAGAGCCATTGTCATTATTGGTGGTTTCTCTGACACTTGTTAACAATTCACATCATTGACTGGTAATCAAGTGGTTTCTACCATGTTCGACTTCAACACATTTAATCACATGGATAGAATCGTACTAGTTCGGGAAGAAGAAATCAAGACTCTGGATCTAGTTTCCACCATCCAGGTTACGAGGAGTTTTATTATTCATTATGCAGTAGACTATTCATTACAGATGGTTGTGCCCATGCTATGTCTACACTATTAATGTAATATTAAAATCATTTCTGTATCAGAAAAATTTTAGTTAGTTTTGATCTGAGTATGGTAATGCCTACCTCAGTGATGATATATATGATTTGCATTGAATTTTTTTATAGGGTTCTGACTGGGGTGTCCACAAGATGATCCTTGAAATGATAAAGCACATCACTCTTTGAATACTCTCAGACTTTGCACTATAGGGGGCAATTTTTTACACTGAAATTTGTCACCATGACATTTTAGTACTCCCTTAGAAGTCCACAATATCAAAGTTCCTAAAGTCAAAACTTGAAATTGAGAGAAAAGCTCATAAAAGTCTTAAAAACACTTGTAATGCACTTTCTCTTAGTATTTCTTGCGGTCCCGCAACTTTTGGCTATAAATCATGCGTAGCCAAATGCACTTTCTGTTTATTAAGGGTGCGGACCCCTGTAAAGATTACAAAAGCCACAAGTAAAATCTAGAAGCTCAGTTTGAGTCATTTTTGGAAGCTTCTAGAAACATTCCTACAGTGGAAAGTCTGCTATTTTTAGGTTCATGTATCCCATCCATTAAGGAGCTAACCCCTTGATGTAAGGAACTAATCCCTTTGAAGGAGGATTCTATCCCTTCTTGTTTGGAGCTGTAACCTCCTCTCTTTCACTATAAAAAGAAGCCATAGTGCAGCTTGAAGGGTTAGAATTTATGAGTTCAAGTTTTGGTATTATTGGAGGTGAAGTGCTGTTGAAACTTAGACCCTTTTAGCTAAGATTTTATGCGGGAAAGATTACATACCTTTATGTATCTCAGTTGGAAGAGTGCAAGGCTTGTCAGAGTAAAGGAAACGCCTGTTCTGGACCCCAAGAAGGCGTGTATGACATCAAGGTGGACACGGTTGTAAAGCTCTTCTTATTTAAGTTAATACAAATAACTCCGTTTTTCTCAATAAGCTGTCAATTGATTGGTTTATTTTATGGATTCCTTGATCACCATAATAGATATGATTTATGAATATATGATATGTAGGTGCTATTTTAAGTTTGTTTGTTTGTGATTTCAGATCTTCGAAGGCAACTCTTTCAGGCGACTGAAAGACAACTACTACAAACAAGCGTTGGATCAAAGGTAGGATCGTCAAACTTTTATAGCATTTAATTATGAATAGCAATATATCTAGAGAAAGATAGATTTAATTGTCTATTTGTTGCTAGCTGTCTGTAGGACACTTGGGAGGTCTGTCTTGTCCGCAAGAACGACTTATCCGTCCAACAAAAGCGCAATAATTTGAGTTTTTAGCGCATATCACATTCCACAATGTTAAACCAAATGGAAAATTATATCCGCCATGATAAAGTCCAATGTGCGATTTGCACAGATCACATTTTTCATTTCACCTACGGCAAAAACATATAGTATTGATGTAGGTAAAAGTTGTGATTTGTGCTATATCATTTATTATTAAAGCGCTTGAAGTGATCTTTAATCAATCGATTCGTTATAAGATCTAATGATTTATATTTTTGGGTTGGACATATTGTGTTAATCATGTAAAAGAATTGATGAATGATTAAAGGGTCATTAAGGACATTCAATGGGTACAAGGTTCAAAAAGATCGATATCTTTCTTAAAGCGTGTTTTAAATTAAAGCACCGAATTTTGATTTATGTTGATTTAACTCTATTCTTTGTCCTTTTCTCTCTTCATCTCATATATGAATTTACTCTTCTTGTTTGAATTCAGGAAACTACCTAAGGAAGCAATATCAACAAGAATGACAAAGAAAGGAAAATCAGTTGCCCAAGCACCCATTTCCGAAACTATAGACATGCCTCCACTATCTTCAGACACTACGTGGAATAAGGACAATGGATTTTCTTCATGGGAAGCCATGTATAATATATTTGAAGAAGAACATCCGAGAGAACTAAAGAAAATAACAACGGTGCATAAGGCTGTTTCATCAGAACCTTCTTACTTCAAATTTTCATGTTCATTTCTACAAAGGATAGCGGTGAGGCCAAAGATCTTACCATACACTGATATGGTAAAATGGTATCGACAATATCAATATTGCAGACAGGACATTCAAGAATTCCAAACTGGAGAACATGGGTTCATTCACTGTTGAGGATTTGTGAACGGTGTATCATTTTCCTACGCCACAAAAAATTTATGATAAATATTTCTTGGAAAGCTTTACAAGAAAGAATTAAGACCTAATGAAGGTGGTGAAAGGATGGAAGGAAGATCAAGGCAAGATAAATCGAGACAAACTTGGTATGTACTGTTGGATGGATAAGTCGTTCTTGTGGACAAGACAAACCTCCCAAGTGTCCTACGGACAGCTAGCAACAAACAGACAACTAAATCTATCTTTCTCTAGATATATTGCAATTTATAATTAAATTCTATAAAGGCTAAAGATCCTACCTTTGATCCAACGCTTGTTCATAGTAGTAATCTTTCAGTTGCCCGAAAGAGTTGCCTTCAAAGATCTGCAATCACAAACAAGCAAACATCAAATAGCACCTACATAGCATATATTCAAAAATCATATCTACTATGGTGATCAAGGAATCCATAAAATAAACTAATCAATTGACAACTTATTGAGAAAAATGAATTTACTTGTATTAACTTTGAAATAAGAAGAGCCTTACAACCGTGTGTGCCTTGATGTTGTACAGGTCTTCCTAGGGTCTGGAATAGGCGTTTCCTTTACTATGACAAGCCTTGAAGTCTTCCAACTGAGATACATACAGGTATGTAATCCTTCCCACATAAAATCTCAGCTAAAAGGGTCTGAGTTTCAATAGCACTTCGACTCCAATAATACTAAAAACTTCAAATAATCAATTGTAACCCTTTGAGCCTGCCCTATGCCTCTTTTTATAGTGAAAGAGAGGAAGTTACAGCTCCATACAAGAAGGGATAGAATCCTCCTTCAAAGGGATTAGTTCCTTAGCTCAAGGGGTTAGATCCTTATTGGATGGGATGCATGAACATGAAAGGAGCGGACTTTCCACCGTAGGAATGTTTCTAGAAGCTTCCAAAAATGACTTTAACCGAGCTGCTAGATTTTACTTGCGCCTTTTTTCAATATTTTATAGGGGTCCACACTATTAATAAGCAGAAAGTGCGTTTGGCTACACAGGATTTATAGCCAAAAAGTGCAGGACCGCAGAAAATACTAAGAGAAAGTACAGAACCAGAGTTTTAAGGCTTTTATGAGCTTTTCTCTTAGTTTAAAGGCTTGACTTTGGGAACTTGGATATTATAGACTTCCAAGGGAGTACTAAAATGTCATGGTGACTAATTTCAGTGTAACAAATTTCCCCCTAAAGTGCGAAGTCTGAGAATATTCGAAGAGTGATGTGCTTTATCATTTCAAGGATCAGCCTGTGGACACCCTAATCGAAACCATGTAAAAACATTCAACACAACACACACACACACACACACACACATATATATCATCGCTGAGGTAGGCATTCCCATACTCAGAAAAAAAACTAACTAAACTTGTTCTGATACAGAAATGATTTTAATATTACATCAATCATGTAGACACAGTATGGACGCAGCCATATGTAATGAATAGTCTACTGCATAATGAATAATAAAACTCCTCGCAACCTGGATGGTGGAAACTAGATCCAGGGTCTTGATTTATGCTTCCCGAACTAGTACGATTCTAACCATGCGATTAAATGTATTGAAGTCGAACATGGTAGAAACCACTTGATTACCAGTCAATGATGTGAATTGTTAACAAGTGTGAGAGAAACCACCAATAATGAAAATGGCTCTCAAAGTACTCAGTACAATCCATGAAATGTGAATAAGTGATCTGAAGTTGAACATTTCACGGAATCGTTCGATCGAAGGTCAATGATGCAACCTGTCGTCGAAGGCAAGAAACCTACCATTAAGGCATGCAGATTTCAAGGTACTGATGGATTCTAGATCAAATTCCTAAATGATGAGATGTCATTGATAGAAAGTGATCTGTCATAAGCAAGCTCACGACATGAAACCATAGATCAATTTTTGAAGAAATTTTGTGCAAGGACTGACTCAGGGATGGTCAACGTGAATGGAGACAAGTGTTGCAGATGAATGGTTTGTTGGACTGTCCTCTTGAACACATAACGACACTACAAATGGTTTGGTGACAATTTCCCTAAGCTAATACCCAGAAACCGACTGAAGAATTTCATTATGGTTTGATTAACTGATGGAAAAAGGATTTCCCAACCCAGATGGAAGTGTGACAGAAATTGTCGTGTTCAAGAGTGGTATAATGCTTTCAAAAATCAAAATGTAGCAAATGAATCTGTTTTTATCTCTTTTTCCCCCACCATTTCTGGCAAGTACCTCTTTATTTTTGACAAGCTTGAGGAGGATAACATTTGCTTGTTTATAAGCTCATCCTTTGGATGAGTCCAACTTAGTTTAAAATCGAACCCTAAGAAGGAGTGGTTCGTTCCTGTTTGTAATCGACAGGTCCTTTAATGTTAAATTTTAACGAGTCCAGTATAGGAGAAACTCGATGTTTTTCATTTTTAGGGAGTCAGAAGAAAAAACTTAAGAAAACTCCATGGGTGTACTTTTTCGTAAATTTAGTCTCTCAGGCCCGAAAAAGGATAAAATAATGCAAGAGAGAACTCTATTGACCATGATTAGTCAACGCATACCTTTTTCGTAAATACAGTCCGGAAAAGAGGTAAACTTATACTAAAGGGATGACCATTCAATTACTTTAACGAGTTTGAATAGTCAATTACTCGGCAATATTTTCATTTTTAGAGAGTCTGAAAAGGGCTTAAAAGATGACTCCATGGTTTTGTTTTTTTGTAAAATTTAAAGAGCTCTAAAAAGTGATAAAGTTTACTCTTCGTCAAAAATGACCATTTTGCCTAAAAAATCCGTTATTCTGCACAAAAACTCGAAAAATTAAACATACCTGTTTCAATAATAAAAAATATTTTGAAAAACTGGCTTTTTAAAGTGAAAAATAAACAAATTTAAAATTTATCTATTTGAAAAAAATTATAAAAAAGGGGTTTTTCAATTTCATTTTTACCATTTGAGTTTGGAGTGAAGTTTTAAGAGATCTGGGTAAAAAATGCTTTGGAGAAGATTCTGGGAAATCCGACCGTTGGAATCGAAAACCATCTGTTTCAGGTAATCCACAACTTCCTTATCTTGCATTTCATCTGTTCAATTTTTTGGTTTAGGGTTATAATTTCATTTTTGGGAGGAAATTATGTTGAAAAATTCGCCCTCGGGGGTCTGCACCCAAGACAAAGGGAAATTGCGGTCCTGCACTTTTAACACAGGGCCCGTGCGTATCTACGCACTGTCCTTGAGCGTAAAGTGCGAAGGCACCGTGACAAATTGAAAAACATATTTTCTTCCTAAATTAATCAATTTTTTTTCTTGAAAATGATTCTAATCCTTCATTTTTCTTGTTGTAGGATATCTATAATGCTTATTTGGTGTGAATGGGATCATGAAGGGGTAGATGAAGCAACGATAAATGATCTTCCTACTTTGCAGGCTTTGAGAGCATGTGGGATTTACAAATTTTGGGCTATTAGTGGCATGAGAGCTCAGGTGGATCTTCTTACTTGGCTGGTAAGCAAATGGGACGTTCAAGACCAATGCTTCGTGATCAGAGGACACCAGCTCGAGATTCAGCTGGAGGATATTTATTTTTTGACCGGTTTGTCCAAGAGAGGCGAACCACTATCTCTTTTTGGGGCTAGGCTAGGTGGCCAGTCTGTCGCTAGCCTCCAATTGGAGTTCTGTAATGATGAAGCCAATCTCGGGGACAAACGAATTGAAATTAAAACCATCATCCGTCCCGAGCTTAAAGTCATTTCTTTTACCATTTTCAAGCTATGTGGAAATGCAGATTTACATGTAGCCACCGGTTCTCAGATGTGTATAGAAGTAGACTGCTTTCGAGGCACCATTTTCAAGTGGTGCGAGGCTTTGTTGGCCAATGTGAAAGGCCAACTAACCAGAGAAAAGAATGATAAGCTAAACAAATTTGGATATGGGTCCATTGTAGTCACCTTTTCTCTAGAGAGTATCCCCATGTTAGCCCCGTAGCACATTCCTATTGATGTTGGTCGACCTTGAGAGCCTAGGATGGTTCGTTGGGTTGTTCTGATGGCCCGCCATTGTGAGGGTGGGGAGATTGTGAGATTTCCCTCTACATACTTTCGTTGGCTGGATCGCCAACTATTTGTTATAGATGATTTTCCTTATGTTGGCATAGACTTTCGTGGCGACTGGGAGATGCCCCTTCCTCCAGGAAGTCAGTGGGATGAGTTAGGTAAAAAATCTCTTTTCACATGTTCTACTTTCTAATTTTTATTTTGTTTTTTAAATCGTCCAAAACTGATATCAAAATTTTGAAATGCAGATGTGGGTCTGACTCGACCAGCCGTTCTCCGCCCCTTTGACCTAAGGCAAAGGGATGCGGCAGTAGCACCACCACCACAGGATCAAAGTGCAGAGACCCTGACTGACTTAGAGCACCATCTGGAGCGACTCACTATAGATATTCCTAAGACTACTATAGATGATATCCCGCTCCGTCTACAGAGATATGTGATAGGTGTTCTTGGTCCATAGAAGAGGTTTTTGACTAGGGTGGCACGAGCGGTGGTGTATTATCATGATCATCACCACGGATAGTGGATGATCGATTTGTAGACCCATTTTTGTATCACTTTTTTCCGATCATAAGACGTTCTGAGCCTATGTTCAAAGACGATGTATTATTTTTTCAGCATTTAAAACCTTTTCAGCTTCCTCGTGGATTAGACACCGTCTAAAATTGAATCCACACCACGACTATATAGTGTGTTACCAACAATATGATATTGTTGAGACTGGAAACGTATTTTTCATCGTTGCGACTTTGAAAGCCCAGGCCAAAAAGATTGGGTCTGAACATAAACAATAATATCTCCATACTAAGGATCAATGGTACTAATAAGAAATAAGGATTCATCTGCGATTGGTCGTTCTGCCACAGTTTCTGTATGAGTACTTGGGTAATCACACATAAGTTCAGTAAATATCAATGATTTCTTTGATTTGGATTTTTCAAATTCCAAATCAAACTCCTGCAAGATAACAATCCATTTGGAGTATTTCCCCCTAGCAACTATTTGGTCAAACTGTACATCATAGGGTTGCAATCAGAGATCACTATCGTTTTGCGTAAAAGTATGTAGTGATGAAAACGTTGGAAAACTTGAATAGCTACCAAGGCCAATTTCTCCACATGTGAGTATTTAATTTCAGTTGGATGCAAGTTCCGACTAAGATAGTAAGTTGCATGTTCACTATGGAATTAATCTTCCTGAACTACAACCATTCCTATCATGGAATTGGAAGTGGTGAGGTACAAAAAGTAATCTTGGTTGTAGTTGGGAGGATGCTGTAACGGTGCATGGGTCAACACATTTTTCAAAGCATCAAAATATCGATTAGCAACCTCGTCCAAAAATAACGGAATGTTCTGTTTCAACAACCTAGTGAAACATTTCGTTAACTCGGCGTAGTTAGGAATGAATCGTCGTAAAAATATTGCTTTCCCTTTCAAACTTTGAAGTTGGCGAAGAGTAGAAGGAGGCGGAAAATTGATGATTGCTTCAACCTTCGAAGGATCAACACGAATGCTTGCCTTCGAGACAATAAATACCAGTAATCGTCAAGATTGTACATAGAAAACACATTTGTGAGGATTCAGTCGAATCTTATAGTGCCTACATCGTATAAAGATAGCTCATAAATGAGTAATATGATCTGCTCTGCGTGAAGAATGAGCAGGAAAATCATCGAGGTAGGGCTGTGTTAGTGTCAGTCTAGTCATACTGCCATCAGTGATAAAAAATTCTCTTTTGCATTTGCATATTAGGAGTCTCATACCGAATAAATTTCACCATTCCGCTAGGTCATGGATTCATTTATGGCAGTGATTTTGTATCATTTTTTTCCTCATATGAAATACTTGCTGATTTTCCTTTCTATGGTCTTGGGTCATCAGTCACTTTCACTTACAAAATCATTTCAGTAGGTCATAGGATTGGTCTCGTTAGGTTCTAGGATCTCACCATGGTCAAATTAATCAGTTAAGTGTCAATAAATGTTAGCAAGGTCACGAGGAAGTCAATAAACTCAAAGTCACAGCACCTGGAAGATCAAAGATATATTTTTTAGCTTGAGGTAATTTTCACCTCGAAACCATGTTTTGGGGTGAAAACATGATATTTTGCCTTTATTCTCATTTATTATGTAATTATATATCATCATATGTAATAAGTCACAATTCAGAAAGCTGTCATCTCCACAAAGTCATCTCCCTGCCTCGAGAGAAGTTTTTCACAGTGAGTCCAATGCCAAATCATGTTCCAAGTAGATCCATCAGAAAGAGCCCAGAAAGAGCTTTCCGATAATACTGCACTCTTAAAACTGACTTCTGGACTGAAATTTATGCTTAAGTGAAGTAAAAGTCCCCTATGTCCTCATATAATCCCTATTTCCCATTTTTTCCCTTAATTGTGTGTTTAAAGTTTAATATTCCCCCTAAAATATCCCTTTTTCCCCCTTTTGATGGAAAAAATTGCATTAATACATTAAATCCGATCCCAAAACCACTTCCCCACCATACTTTATAATAAACCTTATAACAAAGTTTGTATTATAAATCCCGCCGACTTTCGATCGCAATCACATTTATTTCTCCCATCGATCACATTGCATAGTCCCAAAACTTCCAATGCGATCAAAGCAGTTTCGATCGACCCACCTCCTATCGATCGCATCGCATCATTTAAAGCCCTTCCCGATTGCGAACTCCTGACCATTCCACAACCGTCGATCTCCCCACTCCATTTGATGGCCCACAGCTATCGCGCCCCAATCACATTGGAATTATTATATATGTTATACTCCGCTCCCCTTCGATCCCGATCCCTATTGACTTGCGGGACCACCACGTAATATCTTCGTCCGTTCATTATAAATAGACCTTGCCCCTTTGTTAAATTAAATTTTGTTTCAAACTTATGTTACAAAGGGCCTTTCTCTCCTCACGTCGGAAACGTTATATTGTGTTATGTTCTGCCCCACCCTCCGATCCCTGATTGCAATCACTATGTGTATTAAAATCTATCGCAGACATGCATTTCAAAGGTTTTGTTATATTTATGTCCCTTCCTCACCTTCCGATTGCAATTACAACATCAGACTTCCCCCCCCAATCACATTGGAAGTTATTCGCTCCATTGTATATTGCATTCCCTCTGCCTTTTATTCCGATTGCGATTGCAATGCGAGTTCCACCTCCTTCTTTTCCCTTCTCTCATTTCAAAATTGGTTTCCCTTCACAAAAGGCATAATTTCATTTTAGTTTTATTTTGAACAACATTTTATTTAAAAGGTCAATTTTCTCCAAACAAATAAAGGAAAGCAAAGCTACAGTCAAAGGCCGAGAGCTAAAATAAGCAAAGATTGTTACAACAGCAGCAAAGTAGGAAATATGCTTTCGGATTGCCCATTTTTTCTTCATACAGCGTAACAACGAAATCTCCAAGTGGTCAAATGTAATGCTGTCCCTTATTTTTAGGGGCATATTGTTGTATTTATTTTCTATGATTGTAATTCATTTTTTGAGCTGTCAGAACAACTCCCTTTTTATGTGGATCCATGTTCCCAAATTTCAGCCTATTTATTGTAATTGTGAATAATTTGTAAAGGAGTTCTGAAGTGAGAGTCTATAACTCAGCAGTAGGGGAATAATGTGGAAGAACATTTTTTTTTGCGCTCCATTGTACAATTTGACAGGGATTAATAACATATGCAGCTCTGATTTGTGGGATCCATGTGGTATGAGATTTAGCATTTGTCTCTCTCCTTTGTTTCATATGTAAATTTTTATGTTCCATCCCTCATCCATAAACATTTCCTTTTGAATGCTTTCAAGATAGAAAGGTGGGATCCACTTTTTATGCCCCGCCTTGGGAAAACATTCATACTCTATGTTTTTATTCTGTTTGAAGAGGATCCATTTATTGTGCCCTTTTAAGCTCCTCACTAGTCTTGCCATCCCATCCTTATTAAAATTTAATTGCTAAGTTTCCTGCCTATCTTGCCCCATGAAATACAGTGTATCCTGATTTAATCCCCACTTTCATACTGTCCCATTTTATCCCACACATCCCTGAAAATTCATTCATTTATTAAACCTTTTATCCCCATCATATTATCTAGCTTAATATCAGATCATTATTGCACTTATTTGAATATCTTTTCACAGAGAGATCCCTCTCCTGTCCTTGTAGGGCTAGCTACAAGGCTAAGTGTGGTTTAGTTGTTACCCTTTTTTGCCCTTTTTCAGCTTGGGGTCCAATTCATGTGCTAACATCTCTGGTGACCATACTGGGGAAGTTGTTTAGTATAGAAGATTCATCACCCCAGTAACATTTTTCCTTGTAAATTCATGCACTCTGGATGATGATGTTCAAAGTTTGCTAGGCTGGAAATAAAATTTTGTAAAACAGAAATTTGACCACACTGGCTTCAAGAAGATACATGAGGGCTAATCCAGATCCAAATCCCCCCCCTGTGTTTGAAAATCCAAATCTTATCCCAAGAATTGTCAGAAGACAAGAAGGATCATTAAGCCCCAGACTCGTCTTCAGATCCTATACTTGGTCCAGTGAGTGGTTTTTTGTAGAAGATATTTCCTTTGATGATAATTTTGAGATTTCTTTATTTAGGAATAAGTCTGAAAATGACATTGATGATACAGTTTTAGATCCCGAGTTCCTTGTAGATATTGAAGTCCAGAGGGAAAATTCCTCCATTGATGATTACATCTTGAATTATCCTCAGTCCATCACTGTAACTAATATTCCTCAGCCTTCAGAATCATCAGAAACAACATTTCCCCCTCCTAATTCATCAACACTCCCATCAGTCAACTCCTAGTTGTCATCTCCTCCATCAACGCCTCTTTTAAATCCATGTACTACAAACATTGTTGTAAATCCTCCCAGAGCCATGGCTGCCCGATATGCACCCCTGGTTTTACCCCAGGTCCTTAATGATATGCCATCTGATTATCAAAGCAAAATTCCCATTTTTGATGCCACTCAGAGCATCACGGCCCAACAGCATGTTGATAAAATGAATGAATTTTTTGATTTACATGAGGTAGAAGTAGAGAACATAACCACCAGGCTGTTTGTTCAAAGTTTCAGAGGTGAAGTTAGAAAATGGTTTCGAGCCTTACCAGCAGGCTCAATTCGCACTTTACAGGAGTTGCACACACAGTTTTTAGACCGGTGGGAGGTAAAAAAAGAATCCACTACAAATTCTGTTTGAGTATGAGAACATTAAAATAAATGTGGGTGAAACTGTGCAGGACTATTGTTTAAGATTTAATGCTGTATATAATGCTATTCCAGCTAGCCTGAAGCCTCCTGTGGGATTAGCATTGTTGAAATTTCCAGATGGTTTCGATGCCGATATGGCATATCAGCTGCATGAAAGAGATCCGTATTCACTTGAAGACATGCAAAAGATAGCAGTAAGCGTTGAAGAAAATCTGCTGGCTAAAAGAGCTCGAGCCCGAGCTGAGAAAAGAGTCACAGTGAAAGAGGAGGCCTCTCCTTCAGATAGAAAAATGGACACTCTGATTATAACGGTGGAGAAGATGGTTGATAGGTTAACCATTGCAGATAGACCTGAACCTCAAATAAGAAATCCAAATTTCAGAGGGAAATAGCCTCGATTTAGAATTAAATAGAGAGAGCAAATAACACAGGACCAAGCAGCGCCACCACAGCAGCAGATTAAAACACCATTGCAGCAAAACTACGTGCAAGGGAAAGACTCAGATGATGATGATCCGGTGATTGAGGCCAATCAATTGTTCACAGCTGATGGTGCACCGATTTTCCTCACAGAAGACGAAGAATACACAGTGGCGACTCCAGATGTTCAAAGGGACGGAAATTTCATTTTGGCCAATGATGCAGTGTTGGAAAATGAATCCGATGACTACCAGAGAGGGTATATGAACGCTCTGTCAGATCAGCAAAGGAAATATTCTCTAAGGAACAGAGACGTTACAATCAGTCCCATTCAGAAGAGAAAAGAGCTCCAAATGAAGAACGACGTGCAGAAGAAAGGGAAAGAAACAACCAATCCTTCCTCAAGCAAAGCACCTGCAGCTACTAATACAACAAATTAAAAGAACTAGCAGAGCACAGTAAAGGATCAAACAAAGAAGAAAGACCCACCCATCAAAGAGGTAGAAAAATCTCCCTCCTTCAATTTAGAAAATGAAATTTCTAAGCTAAAAGTGTCTATGCCCCTGACTGAGTTGGTAAAGAACAGTGCATATAAAACTCAGGTGTCCAAAGTCTTGCAAATAGACTCTGTCTCTGATATGGTCAATGTAGAATATGACTACCCTGAACTTATTTTCGGTCCAGCCATAAATAATCTGAAGAAAATGAAGTCCCCCCTTTTTACCTGAGTCTTATAGTACATGAATTTATCCTTCATAACGCTATGTTAGACTCTAGGGCCTCACATAATTTGATGCCCAAAGCTGTCATGGAGAATCTAGGCCTTGATATTACTCGAAAATATCCTGATTTGCATTCCTTTGACTCAATTAGGGTCCACTGTATTGGTCTAATCAAAGATTTGGTAGTGTCTTTAGATCAGATTCCAGCAAAGAATGTCGTGATGGATGTAGTTGTGGCTGATGTCGCACCACAGTTTGGAATGCTTCTATCTATATCTTGGGGCGCCAAACTTAAGGGAACAATGCAGCTTGAATTTTCTTATTCCACCATTCCCGTGTTCGGCCAATTGAGAAAACTATATAGGGAGAAAAAAATGAAATATATGATTACCAGCAAAGATAAGCCAGTAAATCATCCCATTAATGCTGTCCACACAGATTTAGAGTCTTTTTTCTTGTATTCTGATGGTGGTTTAAATGATGAGAATGTTCAGTTGGTACAAGTGGATCAAATTCCTAAGATTTTAGAGAATTTCAGAGAAGTCTTCAAACAAGAAAAAGACAAAGTAGCAAACACTTCTAAGCCTCCTGTCCACCAGCAGCAAAAGGATAGTGATCAGCTAGAAATCAACCAAGGTAAAGAAGAGAAAGAAACAAAATTTCAACATCTTCAAGAAGAAGAAGAAGGCCTATGGAGTATGGATTTTGATGGATCTTTTGGTAAGGATGGAGCTAGTATTGGAATATGGATTAGGAGCCCTGTTTTCCAGCCTGAGAAGGTTCCCAACAATGTTAGAGTTTGTGCTTATAAGTTAGTTTTTGATTGCTCTAACAATGAAGCAGAGTATGAGGCTTTGATTGCAAGTCTCAAAATTTTGAAGAAGTTGAATGCAAAAAGGATCTCTGTGTATGGCGACTCTGAATTGATAATCAAACAGGTGAAAGGAGAATACCAAACTAAGCATTCGAGATTGAGGGCATACAGAAATGCATTCCTGGACATTTTGAAGACATTCCCAGAGTATACTTTGACAGCAGTACCCAGGATGCAGAATCTGAGTGCTGATTCCCTGGCCACTACTGCCAGCAACTTGAAGATTCCAATGAACTCCAGCAATAAGTTTGAAATCTGTGTCAAACATAGGCCAGCTGTTCTGGACAATTTAAGGTATTGAAAAGTATTTTTGGATGATAATGAGATTAATGCATTTTTTCAGGGTGATGGAAAATTCAAAGATACTCCAATAGAAGGTGAGTATGTGGTTAATGATCAAGAATTGGAAACAAACTAAATGGACATATTGCAGCTAAAAGATAATGTAATTCCTAGAGGTCTCATACCTCTAGAGGAGCTGTTTGATCAGGACGATGTTGCAAAGAAGCCAAGCTTGGTGCCCATGGAGAAAGGAGTTGAAGATGTGAATCTTGGAACACCCGACTAGCCCAAGTTTGTGAAGCTGTCAAAGGCATTATCCCCTGAGGTAAAGGAGAATTATGTTAAGTTTATTTCTGAATTTTTTGATGTCTTTGCATGGGATTATTCAGATTTGAAGGTGTATGATAAGAACATAATCCAGCATACTATTCCTATCAAGCCGGATCAAAAGCCTTTCAGACAAAAGTTGAGAAGAATTAATCCGAAGCTACTGCCATCAATTGAAAAAGAGGTAAACAGGTTGTATAAAGTAGGTATCATAGTTCCCATTAGATTTTCTGACTGGATTTCAAATTTGGTCCCAGTGCGTAAGAAGACAGGTGAGATAAGGTTGTGTATATATTTTCAGAATTTGAATAAAGCTTCCTTAAAGGATAATTACCCACTTCCAAAAATGGACCATATTCTGCAGAGAGTAGTTGGAGCATCTAGGATGTCACTACTTGATGGCTACTCGGGATACAACCAAATCTTGGTGCATGAGGAGGACCAAGATAAAACTGCCTTCACAACACCCTGGGGAACCTTTCAGTATGCTAAGATGCCATTCGGACTGAAAAACTCTAGAGCTACTTTCCAGCGTGAAATGGACATTGTCTTTGCAAATGAAAATGATGTTTTTCTTGTTGTTTATTTGGATGATTTGACAGTGTTTTCAGGTTTAGAAGATGATCATTTGCACCATTTGAGAGTGGTCTTTTAGTGTTGTAGAAAATTTTGGATTTCTCTCAATCCCATGAAAAGTATTTTTTCCATGTATGAAGGAAAATTGCTAGGGAATATCATCTCTAAAGATGGTATTCGCATCGATCCAGCGAGAGTGGAGGCAATTCAGCTCATAGATCTGCTGAGAAACAAGAAGGAGATTCAGGCCTTTAATGGTAAGATGATTTTTTTGCACAAATTTATACCTAATCTGGCTGAACATCTAAGAAAAATTACCAATATGTTGAATAAGGACAACACCGTTAAATGGAGTGAAGAAGCTATCAAATCATTCAATTTGGTAAAGTTTGCTTTGTCTAATGCCCCAGTTTTGATCAGTCCCGACTATACTCAAGATTTTATCATATTTTCATTTGTATCTGAGCATACTATGGCTACTGTTTTAATGCAAAAGAGAGATGAAGTAGAAAAACCAATTTCCTTTTTCAGTAGGACTATTAGAGATGCTGCTTTAAGGTATAATATTATTGAGAAACATGCATTGGCTCTTATCAAGGCATTGAAAGATTTTAGGGTCTATATTCTACATTCACATATGATAGCGTATGTCCTTAACGCAGCAATGAAGGATGTCCTAATGCAAACTGATCCAGAAGGTCGAAGAGGCAAATGGATAACAGCTATGTTGGAGTACGACTTGGAGATCAAGCCCACGAAGTTGATTAAAGGCCAAGGCTTGGCGAAATTGATGGCCCAATAAAATCTGCGTGCTTTAGATATAAACCTCATTACAGCAATGTCATAAGAGGAAGATGAAGGTTTGTTGGTTCCTATTTCAGATATTTTTCTGCAGTCCCCTTGGTATTCAAATATTGTGTATGTTCTTCAACATCTGTCACCTCCTCTAGGCATGCCTAAGAGTAGAGGTAGATCTTTGAAACTTAAATATGAAAAATATTGTATTTTAAATAATGCTCTATATTGGAAGGATCTAGGAGGCTTTTTGCTCAACTGTTTGGTTGAAGAAGAAGCTCAGAAGGTAATGCACGATTTCCATAAAGGTGATTGTGGCGGTCACTTGTTCTGAAAGACTACAGCCAAAAAGGTATTGAGAGTAGGGTATTATTGGCCCACATTGTTTTCTGATTTATATAAAACCGTGATGAATTGTCATGAATGTCAAATTTTCCAAGGTAAAAAGAAATTTCTTCCACTCCCTTTGAAACCAGTTTCAGTGAACGCACCTTTTCAACAGTGGGGGCTAGATTTCATAGGAGAAATACATCCTGCGTCCTCAGCACAACACTGATGGATATTGACAGGGACTGATTACTTCACGAAATGGATCGAGGCCATCCCAGTGAGGCAAGCAACATACATGGTAATCATTCAATTCCTTGAAACAAATATATTATCACGTTTTGGCTGCCCATGCAAAATTGTGACAGATAATGCAACAACGTTCAGATCAAAGAAAATGGTCGATTTCTGTGAAAAATACAACATCGTGCTGGGCCATTCAACAAAGTATTATCCTCAAGGCAAAAACCTGGTAGAGTTATCAAACAAATCGCTGATAAATATAATTAAGAAAATGTTGGAGGCAAACAAAAGAAATTGGCACCGAAATCTTATCAATGCACTGTGGGCAGACAGAGTTAGCAGTAAAAAATCAATAGGTATGTCACCTTTTGAGCTGGTTTATGGTGCTGATGCTGTCTTTCCTACTTCTCTTACAGTTCCAGTTATGAGGTTGTTACAAGAATTTGGCAGCGAAGATGATGACAACCAGCGAAGGATCAACCAGATGATCCACCTTCAACAAACAAGAGAATAAGTATCACATAAAGCGAGTCAGTTGCAGGTCAAGATTAAAAAGATCTATGACAGGAAGACTAAAGTAGAAAATTTTTAGCTGGATGATGTAGTATTGAAATGGGATGCCAGGAATGAAGAGAAAGGGAAGCACGGTAAGTTTGAAAATCTTTGGAAGGGACCATACAGAATTACAACATACAGAGGACAAAATGCCTTCTTGCTTTCAGAAATGGATGGCCAGAATTGTCCTGGAGGAGCAGTGAATGGTAGGCTTTTGAAGAAATAACATTGTTGAAAACATTGAATCAGAATCTATACCGTCGTCATTGTATATGCCACATTATTTTTTATCAGAGGTAAAATGCACACATCACTCAAGTTTGGGGCCCAAGGTGAAGGCTATAAAACTTGGGTGATATCAGTGTATCGTTTGGTTTTATTTCAGTTTCAGTCTTAGTCTGGAGTCAGAGTTAGTTTGCATTGTGTCATTTTTTATCATTTTTGACTCCATGCCCAAATGGATAAGGCTACTTGGTCTACGGTGTTCTTGGCACCTCCAAGGAGCTACCATCCCCATTGGAGCTAATGTTAGAGTCAGTCTAGTCATACTGCTATCAATGATCAAAACTGTTCTTTTGCATTTTCATATTAGGAGTCTCATAGCGAATAAATTTCACCATTTCGATAGGTCATGGATTCATTTATGGCAGTGATTTTGCATCAGTTTTTTCCTCATATGAAATACTTGCTGATTTTCCTTTCTATGGTCTTGGGTCATCAGTCACTTTCACTTACAAAATCATTTCAGTAGGTCATAGGATTGGTCTCGTTAGGTTCTAGGATCTCACCATGGTCAAATTAATCAGTCAAGTGTCAATAAATGTCAACAAGGTCATGAGGAAGTCAATAATCTCAAAGTCACAACACCTGGAAGATCAAATATATATTTTTCAGCTTGAGGTAATTTTCACCTCGAAACCATGTTTTGGGGTGAAAACATGATATTCTTCCTTTATTATGTAATTCTATATCATCATATGTAATAAGTCACAATTCAGAAAGCTGTAATCTCCACAAAGTCATATCCCTACATTCAGAGAAGTTTTTCATAGCGATTCCAATGCCAAATCATGTTCCAAGTAGATCCATCAGAAAGAGCCCGGAAAGAGCTTTCCAACGGTATACTGCACTCTTAAAACTGACTTCTGGACTAAAATTTATGCTTAAGTGAAGTAAAAGTCCCCTATGTCCTCATATAATCCCTATTTCCCATTTTTTCCCTTAATTGTGTGTTTAAAGTTTAATATTCCCCCTAAAATATCCCTTTTTCCCCCTTTCGATGGAAAAAATCGCATTAATACATTAAATCCGATCCCAAAACCACTTCTCCACCATACTTTATAATAAACCTTATAACAAAGTTTGTATTATAAATCTTGCTGACTTTCGATCGCAATCACATTTCTTTCTCCGATCGATCACATCGCATAGTCCCAAAACTTCCGATTCGATCAAAGTAGTTCCGATCGACCCACCTCCTATCGACCGCATCGCATCATTTAAAGCCCTTCCCCAAATGCGAACTCCTGACCATTCCACAACCGTTGATCGCCCCACTCCATCCGACGGCCCACAACTATCGCGCCCCAATCGCATCAACATTATTATATATGTTATACTCCACTCCCCTTCGATCCCGATTGACTTGCGGGACCACCACGTAATGTCTCCACTCGTTCATTATAAATAGACCTTGCCCCTTTGTTAAACTAAATTTTGTTTCAAACTTATTTTACAAAGGGCCTTTCTCTCCTCATGTCGGAAATGTTATATTGTGTTATGCTCCGCCCCACCCTCTGATCCCCGATTGCGATCACTATGTGTATTAAAATCTATCGCAGACATGCATTTCAAAGGTTTTGTTATATATTATGTCCCTTCCTCACCTTCCAATTGCAATTACAACATCGGACTTCCCCCCCCAATCGCATCAGAAGGTCTTCACTCCATTGTATATTTCATTCCCTCTGCCTTTTATTCTGATTGCGATTGCGATGTGGGTCCCACCTCCTTCTTTTCCCTTCTCTCATTTCAAAACCGGTTTCCCTTCACAAAAGGCATAATTTCATTTCAGTTTTATTTTGAACAACATTTTATTTAAAAGGTCAATTTTCTCCAAACAAATAAAGGAAAGCAAAGCGACAGTCAAAGGCCGAGAGCTAAAATAAGCAAATATTGTTACAATAGCAGCAAAGTAGGAAATATGCTTTCAGATTGCCTATTTTTTCTTCATACAACATAACAATGAAATTTCCGAGTGGTCAAATGCAATGCTGCCCCTTATTTTCAGGGGTAGATTGTTGTATTTCTTTTCTATGATTGTACTTCAATTTTTGAGCTGTCAGAACAGCTCCCTTTTTTTGTGGATCCATGTTCCCACATTTTAGCCTATTTATTGTAATTGTAAATTATTTGTAAAGGAGTTCTGAAGTGAGAGTCTATAACTCAGCAGTAGGGGAATAGTGTAGAAGAACATTTTTTTTTGCGCTCCATTGTACAGTTTGACAGGGATTAATAATAGATGCAGCTCTGATTTGTGGGATCCATGTGGTATGAGATTTAGAATTTGTCTCTCTCCTTTGTTTCATATGTAAATTTTTATGTTCCATCCCTCATCCATAGACATTTCCTTTTGAATGATTTCAAGATAGAAAGGTAGGATCCATTTTTTATGCCCTGCCTTGGGAAAACATTCATACTATGTGTTTTTCTTCTGTTTGAAGAGGATCCATTTATTGTGCCCTTTTCAGCTCCTCGCCAGTCTTGCCATCCCATCCTTATTAAACTTTAATTACTAAGTTTCCTGCCTATCTTGCCCCATGAAATACTCTGTATCCTGATTTAATCCCCAGTTTCATAATGTCCGATTTTATGCCACACATCCCTGAAAATTCATTCATTTATTAAACCTTTTATCCCCATCATATTATCTAGCCTAGTATCAGATCATTATTTCACTTATTTTAATATATTTTCATGGAGAGAGCCCTCTCCTGTCCTTGTAGGGCTAGCTACAAGGCTGAGCGTGGTTTATTTGTTACCCTGTTTTTCACTTTTTCAGCCTGGGGTCCAATTCAGGTGCTAAAAGGCTGCACAATGTGCTTAATGTCATGAAATGCATAAGAAATAGCTCTTTGAAAAGTGGCACCAGCATTCTTAAGGCCAAAAGGTAATTTGCGATAAGCAAAAGTCCCCCATGGAAAAATGAAAGCTGTTTTAGGCTGACCTGCAAGGAGTATGTTTATTTGATTGTAGCTGGAAAATCCATCCATGAATGATTACATTTCACTTCCAGCACAATCATTGATAATTTGATCGATGTAAGGGGTTGGATAATTGTCTTTTGGACAAGCTCGATTTATATCCCTATAATCGATACATACTCTTATTGTTCCTTGTTTTTGATTAAACGGGACAATATTAGATACCTAGTCCGTTAACAGGATCGGATAAATAAAACCTGCACGAAGTAATTTTTCAACTTCAGCTTTAATAGCGGTAACTTTTCTCAGATGTATCTAACGTAATCTCTGTCTAATGGGTTTAGCATCCGGATATGTATTAATTTCGTGAACAACAATTGACGGATCGATTCCTGGCATTTCTTTATATGACCAGGAAAAAATGTCGCGGAATTCCTGAAATAGGGCTTTATAGGCTTGGATTTCATCTAGCGTACAAGAAGCACCTATATGAATGTTTTCAACAATTTCGGGCTTAACTGAAATGTCAAGAGGAACCGTTGTAGAAATATTTTGTAAATTCATTTCAGAATCGTTATGAGAAATTGGATTATGAGGTTCTTTGACGTAATCAGTGGTAAAAATCAAGGAAAAATCATTTTCAAAATGATCAAGATAAGGTAAAAACGAAGACCTATGATGAATATCTTCCCATGGTAATTCATCTATTGACAAGAATTCTCAAATATGTTCATCAGTATTGAATTCTTGTTGAGCAGGATCCAGAATTGGTGTCGAAGCTAAACTCGATATCAAAAATGACTCCTGATTGATCACATTCACTGGATCAGAGTCGGTTGAAGGAGTATTGGAAAATGACTATACGTGCTGATATGCTAAATCAAAAGGAATTAAAGGCATTGGGCCATCGAATGAATCCAATTCTGATTTTGAAGGTACTATCGAAGGATCATCAAAGGAAATAGTACTTGATGTAATCATATTGATATTAGCGATAGGAGTTTGTACGTTAGGAGGAGGTAGGGAAAAAGTTTCCAGCAAACCAGAATCTTTAACTAAACCTAATCCAACATCCTTATACAGGATAGTCGATTTTCCGATATGTTGGATACTATCAGTAGAGTATGGGTCGGACGAATAATATGAGAGCTGATCTATCTTAATGATCTTTCCCTTATGAGGAAACATGATGAGAGGAAAGATCGATGATACAACAACAGTCATAGCGTAAGACCAACTACGACCCAGGAGAAGGTTGTAATCTAGAGGGGCATCAACCACTTCCACATCTAGATTAACCATTTTGCCTTCGAACTCTATTGGTAGATCTTGTAAAATACTATATGGTTGAAAACCTCTTCCATCGAAAGCTTTGATAATAGTTGGTGATTGGTTAATTGTTGGAGAACCAAGTTATTTCCAACATTTAATCGACATAATACACGTAGAAGCCCCTTCATCAACAACAGTACGAAAAATTCTCTTGTTTTTGACTATTACCGGAATCTGAAAAGCCATTTGATGAGGTAGGCAGGGTGTAAAATTTTCTAAATCGAAGATCACGAGATTTGAATCTTGGAGATATACAGCTCCTAAGGCTGAAAAAAATAATTTTCTTTCGGAAGGGCATGATTTCAATACTTCCAAAGCCGACATTGCTGAAGGGGAAATCTCCAAATCTTCAACAATATTGTAATTCTGAGCAGCTCTCGCATGTGGATTGAAAGATGATTTACGAAGTACACCTTTTGCAGGAGGTTTAATTACTAAGTCAGGGTTTTTTTTCTCGATCTGTAATGGATCAGGAACTGAAGGAGATGTAGTCGAGGCAGAATTGGATGTTTCTGCTTCTTTTCCAGTGTTTTTACTACCATAATCTTGTGATCGCGTCGCAACCATTAAAATATCCTCAACCGGATTGGAGGAAGATCCAACCATGTTACTATCTTGAGTGGGAAAGGGATCCTTCAAGACAACAGGTATAGGCGAACCCTTAACGAATTTTGATACCTCAGCCCTATGCAGACACTCTTTCGTGAAATGATCCTGGTCACAGATGAGACAAGGGTATCGAGGTTTGCGTTTTTTGTCAGTCGGTTCAGTTGTATCATTTTTCTCTTTTGAAGATTTCTTCTTTTTATTCTTCCCTTTCTTCTTACCGCCCGTTTTAGATTTAGTCGTCGATGACTCTACAATGTGAATATCGGCGGAAGCTTCTTGGGAAGAATCTCCTTTGGGTGAATCGGGTAAAGTGATAATAGGATAAGTAGTCTTGGAAGACTTCTTCTTACTTTTACTAGTGCTAACAGAACCAATTACACCGTCAGCGGTATGAGAGCCAGAAGGAGTTGCAGTTATCTGACCTGGTCTCGATAAATCGGGGATTTTATCATACAAAGTACCTGACTGAGTATATACAAGGTCAAGGTACTGAGCTTGAGCAATGACATGCTCTTCCGTAACAACGCCTCCTTTGGCCACATCCTCAGTAATTTTGGGCAATAATGATTTAATAAACCATTCAGCCAAAATTTGATCAGGAATGAAGACTTTCACCAAACGCCTTCTACGTCTCCATTCATGAATATGATAAGATATGTACATAAACGTAGACTGTTTCAATGAAGTTAGCAATTCTATGCCATTGTCGTATCTGACAGGCAACTGAAAATGGGTTAAGAAAGCAGTAGCTAGCGTGTTAAAATTATTAAAAGAGCAGCGTGGTAACTTAATGTACCATTTGGCAGCTAGACCAATGAGAGTTCTCTGAAATAGACGTAATCGAATCGAATCATCGAATAACGAATTGGATGCGCACCAGAGGTGATAAGTCATAACATGATTAGAAGGGTCCTTTCCTGACTTACCTTCGAATTTCGGAATATCCCTAGGCAACTTGTTAGGCATTGGCAGCCAATATGGAAGATAAAAAATCGGATCATTAATAAGGCGTGAAAGATCCAGTAAATCCAAAGTTGCTATAAATGGTAACCGATGACTAGGGTCTTGATAACCTTGTGTGATCAAACCAGTGCCAGGAGGAGGATATCCACGATAGCCTGGGATTGGATGTGCATTTTGAATCATGTATACTCCTGGGTAACCAGGATTAACCTTACCATACTGGGGTTGTTGAGGTATTTGATAAGTATAGCCAGGTTACGGCTGATACTGATACGTTGGATTTTGTGTAGTTTGACCAGTTTGATACTGTCCTTGGTATGGTTGATAAGAAAACTGTGGTTGACTAGACAAAATCGTACTTGTACCAGATTGTATCGCAGGCATTTGGACCGAAGTCTGAACTGTAGGTCTTGACTGGGGCATAGAGACTTGAGGAATTTGCACGGATGTAGGGATAAAAGAAACTGGAGCTACAGATACTCCAGAAATAGGTGTTGTAGGTTGAACAAAAGTTGTAGTAGTTGCAACATTTTGAGGTGGAGTCTAAGGTGTACTAGGCCCAGGTTCCTGAACAGAACCAGGTGCAGGGACTTGAACAGTAGGCTGGACAGGTTGCTGGGTTGGACCAGAAACCAAAGGCTATCCAGGTTGATTAGGTAACTGCACATTAGGTTGCATAGTCTGTTGTATTTGAGGTGGATTCTACACCATGTTTATTCCAGGGTATTGACCCGTAGAAGGTTGTGCATATGTAGGACCATAGCCTGGTTGAACATAGGGTTGATAATTAAGTGGTAAATTTCTAGCTCCTTGTAAATATGATTGACCAGAAGGTGGTTGGAAACCTTGAGTTGGTTACTGACCTTAAGGTTGATAACCCTGAGGCACATACTGAATCTGGGGTTGATAAGGACCTTGAGGAATATAGTGAGTCTAGGGTTGACCTTGGGGTATGTACTATCCTTGAGGTTGATAACCTTGAGGTATGTACTGTCCTTGAGGTTGTTCTTCAGGTAAATAATACTGTCCCACAGTTTGTCCTGGTAAAAAATTACCTTGAGGTTGCCCCCCAGGCGGTAACTGACTACCTTGAGGTTGCCCCCTAGGATGTAATTGACTACCTTGTGGTTGCCCCCCAGGCAGTAACTGACTACCTTGAGGTTGAGGATTTGGAATATTACCAGACATCATAAAAATTTTCTCTTCGTTCAACGTTTTAGTTTTACCTCCATTAATACCAGATGATAACATTTGTTCAATTGGTCGAGGAGGTTCTCCTGAGAAAGTACCAGAGAGTGACTGGTACCCTGAAGGAACAAAAGGACCACCATATAAAAATGTTTCCAGTGATTGGGAAAACATAGATGACTCACATGACATTATCGATGAAGGATAATAACCTCTAGGTGTAGGATGAAAAGGAATTCGGGGTGGTGAAAAACTTGTTGGGTGTGGAGCCTGATTATCTTGTTTACTTTGTATCACAGCATTGGACCCCTATAACTTAAAAGGGGTGGCGACGCCGCCCATAATTAATCGCTACCGTGGGGGGTCCAGGGGGGGCGGCAGTGCTTTTTGGAGCCCCCCCCTGGCGGGGGGTTTCAGGGGTAGTGCCCCCAAAGCTAAAAACATATTTAAAATTTCCTTGTAAAAGTATAGTAATTTCTAGTCAATCTGGGTCATTCATAGGCGGATGATCTGATGGTAGAAGTTATGTTTAGATTAGGGTTTTTTTCCTTAGAAGGCAACCCCTCGCTTTTATGAGGGTATTGTATTGCAGCTGTGTATTGTGTGTGTATTCTCGGAGCGAGAAACAGAGAGGGAGACTGTGAGAGAGAACAGAGGATATTACAACAGATTTGCTGTAGGTTTTTTCTCTTCATTTTGCTGGATAATAGAAAGGAAGGACTGGCTGTTCAGGGTGGACGTAGCCCAAACTGGGTGAACCACGTATATCTGTGTCTCTTTGGTTTTATGTGTTTTGTGTGCTTGTATTTTCTGCATATTTTATGTGTTGCATTGCTCCATAATATATAATTTTCTAACAACTAGTATCGGAGTCGAAGGTATATTTGGCTGATAAGCTCGCAGGAAAGAAGGGTTCCTGGTTCGAGTAGGAGCAATGGCAGAAGATGGTAAATTTAGGGTCGAGAAATTTAACGGCCAAAACTTCCTGTTGTGGAAGATGCAGATGGAAGATTATCTGTATTAGAAAGCTCTGTACCTACCATTGAGCGCAAAAACAAAGAAGCCAGTGGCCATGACAGACGCAGAATGGAACATTCTCGATAGAAAGACACTCGAAACGGTACGGTTGTGCCTTGCGGCGTCAGTCACCTTCAATATTTCGAAGGAAACAACAACAGAGGGTTTGATGTAGATGTTGGAGAAACTATATGAAAAACCCTCAGCCTCAAACAAGGTATTTATTATGAAACGATTATTTAATATGAAGATGTCAGAAGGTGGATCTGTTGCAGACCATTTAAATGATTTTAATACAGTTACCAGTCAGTTAAGTTCTATAGGGGTAAACTTTGATGATGAATTTAAGGCTCTTTTATTTCTGTGCTCATTTCCAGAAAGCTGGAATGGTTTAGTTATGGCCATTAGTAACTCTATATCTGGATCTAGTACTTTAAATTTTGATGATGTTGTCGGTGCTATCCTTAGCGAGGAAATGCGACGGAAAAGCTCTGGTGAGACATCAGGTAATTCTTTGAGTGTAGAGTCTAGGGGAAGAAGAATTGAAAGAGGAAAGAGCTTGGGTTATCGTAGTAAATCAAGGAAAGGCAGATCCACGTCCAGATCAGGGATAGTGTGCTGGAAATGCAGAAAGAGAGGACACCTAAAGAAAGATTGTAGATCTTGGAAGGGAAAAGAAGGAGACACATAGCAAGAAAACAATCATGAAGAAAATGTGATAGGTGATGTGTTACAAGATGCTTTGATTCTTTCTTTCGAAAATGTTACTGATTCTTGGGTTGTAGATTCAGGGGCTTCATTCCATGCCACACCTGATAAGAAATATTTTCATGACTATGTTGAAGGAGATTTTGGACAAGTTCGTTTGGGTGATGATAAACCCTGTAAAATTTTTCGAATGGGTAAAGTTATTGTAAAAAAATAGAATGGAAACCAATGGCTACTAAAGGAGGTAAGGCATGTTGCAGATCTGAAGAAAAATTTGATTTCAACAGGGCTGTTAGGCAGTGAAGGTTGTGTGACAACTTTCATGGATAAAACTTGGAAGGTCACCAAAGGAGCCCTGGTAATAGCAAAAGGTGAAAAGGTTGGTACATTGTATTTATGCAATGGTATTTCTAACTCTGTTAATGCTTTAACTTCCAAAGGAGCAGATGCAACATTATGGCATCCTAGGCTCGGACACATGAGTGAGAAGGGGATGAAGATTCTTCACTCAAGAAATTTGTTGCCGGGTTTGAAGAATGTTGATTTGGATTTCTGTGAAAATTGCATTTATGGAAAACAAAAGAGAGTCAGATTTCTCAGAGTTGGGAAAGAAAAGAAGAGCGAAAAATTGGAGCTTGTGCATACAGATGTATGGGGACCTTCTCAGGTATCATCTCTCGGTGGCTCTCACTATTATGTTATGTTTATTGATGATGCAACTAGAAGAACTTGGATTTATTGTATTCAAAATAAATCTGATGTATTTGATACTTTCAAGAAATAGAAAGCTTTGGTTGAGATTGAGACAGGAAAGAAGTTGAAGTGTCTCAGATCAGACAATGGAGGTGAATATTGCAGCAAAGAGTTTGATAGGTACTGTTCAGAGCATGGAATTCGTAGAGAGAAGACAGTTCCAAGAACACCACAAGAAAATGGTGTGTCAGAAAGGATGAATAGAACAATCATGGAGCGTGCAAGGTGCATGAGATTGCATGCAGGATTGCCTTTACAATTTTGGGCAGATGCTGTAGATACTGCTGTTTATCTAATAAACAGAGGGCCTTGAAGTTCCTTGGATGGTGGTATTCCAGAGGAAGCATGGACAGGTAAAAAGGTAAACTACTCTTTTTTAAAGCCTTTTGGTTGTGAGGCCTTTGTCCATATTAATAAAGAAAATAGAACAAAGCTTGAGGCAAAATCAAAAAAATGTACCTTTATTGGATATGGTGTTAATGATTTTGGTTATCGCTTATATGATTATGAAAATCACAAAATCATTAGGAGCAGAGATGTAATATTAAATGAAAAGGTCTTGTATAAGAATCAGTTGCAGGAAAAGAAACAGGAAAAAGAAAGCAAGGAATACACGGTTCTTGATGAGATAACTGGAAAAGTAAAGGTGCCTGAAAATAATAATAATCAACAAACACAGTAGCAGCAACCACCACAATAGAAACAAGCACCTCAAACACCTGAAAGTGGTGTTAGAAGATCTACCAGGATAAGTAGACCCCCTGAACGATACTCTCCTTCATTATATTATTTATTGTTGACTGATTCTGGTGAACCCGAATGTTATGAAGAAGCAATGCAGGTTGAAAGCAGGAAGAAGTGGGAGCTAGCCATGGATGAAGAGATGGACTCCTTAATGCATAACCAAACTTGGGACTTAGTCAAGTTGCCTGTAGGTAAAACTACATTGCAGAATAAATGGGTTTACAGGCTGAAGGAAGAAGATGGAGGAAAACAGAGGTACAAAGCTAGACTTGTGGTGAAGGGGTTTGCAGAGAAGAAAGGTATTGATTTTGATGAAATATTTTCTCCTGTTGTTAAAATGAATTCAATCAGAACTATTTTAAGTCTTGTAGCAGCGGAAGATTTACATCTTGAGCAGTTAGATGTAAAGACAACATTTCTCCATGGAGATTTGGAGGAAGAGATATACATGCAGCAACCAGAAGGATATGAGGTAAAAGGGAAAGAAAAATTGGTGTGCAGGTTAAAGAAGAGCTTGTATGGTTTAAAACAGGCTCCAAGGCAGTGGTATCTAAAATTTGACAATTTTATGTCTAAACAAGGTTATACTAGATGTCACTTTGATCATTGTGTTTATCTAAAAAGGAAAAATGATGGAAGCTATATTATATTGTTATTGTATGTAGATGACATGCTTGTTGCAGGATCTAACATGCAAGAAATAAATGTGCTCAAAAGAAAATTGGCAAATTCATTTGCAATGAAGGATTTGGGAGTTGTGAAACAAATCCTTGGTATGAGGATAACTAGAGACAAGAAAAATCGCAAATTAACACTATCTTAGAATGAGTACATAGAAAAGGTGTTGAAAAGATTTAATATGCACAATGCAAAACCAGTTAGTACACCTTTTGCTAGCCATTTCAAACTTAGTAAGGAGATGTGCCCAAAGACCCAAGAAGACATGGATTATATGTCTAAAGTTCCATATCCATCAGCAGTTGGAAGCTTAATGTATGCAATGGTCTGCACAAGGCCTGATATTGCACATGCAGTGGGAGTTGTAAGTAGGTACATGAATAATCCAAGAAAAGAACATTGGATGGCAGTAAAATGGATTCTCAGATATTTGAGAGGTACCAAAAATCAAGCATTATGCTTTGGTGGTTCAAACATTTCTCTACAAGGATATGTTGATGCAGATATGGCAGGTGACAGAGATAACAGGAGGAGCACTACAGGATATGTATTTACTGTAGGTGGAACAGCTGTCAGTTGGGTTTCAAAAATCCAAAGTTTTGTTGCACTTTCAACAACAGAAGCAGAGTATGTTGCTGATACAAAGGCTAGTAAAGAAATAATTTGGTTACAAAGGTTTATGGATGAATTAGGTAAGAAGCATGATATGGGCACGTTATACAGTGATAGCCAAAGTGCCATTCATCTTGCAAATAACTCAGCATTTCATTCCAGGACTAAACACATACATCTCAAGTATCATTTCATATGGTCAGTATTGGAAGATGGAGAGTTGAAGCTTGAAAAGATACAGACTAGCCAGAATCCTGCAGATATGCTAACAAAAGTTGTAACCAGGGAGAAACTGAGAATGTGCTCAATTTCAATTGGTCTTCAAGGATGACGATGAATATGAGGAATATCCAGGTCCAAAGAGGAGTCATTTTCCAGCAAATGAAGCAGCGGTGGAGTTGCTACAATCAGTCTCCAAGTGGCAGATTGTTGGGTGTGGAGGCTGATTATCTTGTTTACTTTGTATCACAACATTGGACCCCTGCACCTTAAAAGGGGCTGCAATGCCACCCATAATTAATCGCTACTGTGGGGGGTCTAGGGGGGGTGGCAACACTTTTCGGAGCCCCCCCCTGGTTGGGGGTTTTTGGGGGCAGCGCCCCCGAAGCTAAAAACAGATGTAAAATTTCCTTGTAAAAGTATAGTAATTTCTAGTCAATCTGGGTCGTTCATAGGCGGATGATCTGATGGTAGAAGTTATGTTTATATTAGGGATTTTTTCCCTAGAAGGCAACCCCTCGCTTTTATGAGGGTATTGTATTGCGGCTGTGTATTGTGTGTGTATTCTCGGAGCGAGAAATAGAGAGGGAGACTGTGAGAGAGAATAGAGGATATTACAATGGATCTGTTGTAGGTTTTGTCTCTTCATTTTGCTGGATAATAGAAAGGAAGGACTGGCTGCTCGGGGTGGACGTAGCCCAAACTGGGTGAACCACGTATATCTGTGTCTCTCTGGTTTTATGTGTTTTGTGTGCTTGTATTTTTCGCATATTTTATGTGTTGCATTGCTCCATAATATATAATTTTCTAACAAAACTAAGACCCAGATTTTCTAAAAAATGTGTCAACGGTAAATACCAAGCGTCACTTCTAAAAGGACTGTAGAATATTGATTCATGCTCCCTAAGATTCAAATTCTATTGGTTTTTTGGAAGAGTTATGTCTTCGTCTGGACCGACAAGTTCTTCAATGGAAATGAGGTCAGAAGGAATATTTTTAGTAATGATATTTCTTACCCTAGGTGAACCAGGATCACTAGAAGTTGGAGTAACAAATCCTGAAGATGGTTCCAAAACAACATGTTAAGTGTCAGGCTCAGAAATTTCAGGTTCTTCAGCTAATTCACTGGAAGGAGAAATACTACCAGTAACTTCGTAAACTGAAATTGGCTCTTGAATATGTTCTGTTGTTGGTAATTGAAAATTAGGATGAACAATTATAGATGACTCTCTGGCTACTGTTGATCTAATTCTACTGTCACTAGGCGATACTAGAGCTCGCAGCCCTTCAAGTTGGTTTGGTGTATACTCATGAGGCTTCCCCTGAAGTCTACGCAGTTGTTTCGGTAATTCAGCCACGATTATAAATTATTAATCACACGCAAAAAAATAAAATTTCAATAAAAACTCCTAGAGTCACTAAGGAAAAAAACAAATGAATCACATGCCTAAAAATCTAAGAGATCAATCCACACACAAACAGTAACTTCCCACACTAAAACCACTAGTTGGTGATGAAATCCAACATCGTCATATTTAATGTAGAAAGAGCGGTTGGAACAGTTACCCCGATAACTTTCTTAATGAAATAGATCGGTGCAAGTTTCTCCACTTAAACCATCTTGAGTGAAGATAACCCTCTGGAGAGTCCAAGTGAGTCTAGTCGACGTCTGCTCCAGGTACAGTGGGATCTTTCCACCACCGTCACCTTAGGAAAAAATCGTAAGATTATGGTCACTATGGTTACCAACAGATACTAATATACCTGGGAGAACAGTCTACAGTCCGACATACACGCAAGGGTAGAGTAACAAAGCTGAATCCCCTTTAAGGCTCCTTGACATAATCCAAGGTATACTGAAAAGTGACCCCAGGCTCCTCGACAATGGTCTATCTGAGGTTTACCGTTGTTAATACTCGCATATCTTCTATCGTTCCCAATGAGATAGAATTGATTATCCCACTGGTTCAGATATGACTTCGTGCTTGACTCCTTTAAGAGGAGCTTCCCAGAGCAGAAAAGCAACTATTGGATTTTTTCCTACCGCAAGATTTACTACTTATTTGTTTTAACTGTCTTGGAGAGTTAATTACTCCCTACTCCAAGATACTAGCCTAAGCTATATTGGTGAAAAGTGTCCTAGAAATATAAAAGTTACTAGATTAATTTTAATTTAAGCATTGATTTTAAAAAGCTGTTTCTTAGGAAAATAGGTGCGAAAGTGAAACTGATGATATGTAGTGACCTGACTCAAAATCATACTAAAAATGCATCTATTATGAGAAACAATCCGTTTTCTTTCAATGAATTCTATCGAAAGGAAGAGTTGAGAAATGCAATCTTTTAAAAACAAATCTTTCCTTCAACAAGAATAAATGAAAAGAAATCTAATTTCAAAGAGAACTCAAAATGATCTATTGCTCAAAAAATCCCTTTTATTCAAGATCGAAACTACAAACTAAGTTTTTCTTCAAAAGACACTAAAATTTCTAGAAAAAACAATCAAAACTAAAAACACTATTTTTGAGATCTAAAAACTCTAAGACTAAATCTGAATTAAAACTTGAAATATTTCAAGGATGTCTTACTTAGTTTGTGATCTAAATAAGAAATTCTTTGCTTGAATCAGAAAGAACTCGAAAAAATATCCAATTTTCGTTTTTAAATGAAATTCCAAACTTATTAACAAAAGTTTAATAAAGATTTGCAAATGAGAAAAATGGGATCTAAGTCTCATAAAAAAATTTCTTCCATGAAGTCAGACTCAGCAAGAAAACATGATCCAATGTTCACATCTTCAACTCCCTTTTCGGTAGGACGCAAGGTTGGTTTTTTAGCTACGTCATATTGATGGAAAAGTTCCTCCAAAGGTATAAAGCCTTTAGGAATGACATTATCTTTCAGCTGCAAAACTTCCATTTGATTTACTTGCACATCAATCTCACCATCATCATGCTCCATATCAATTGAAGTATCTTTGAACTTACCTTTGTTTTGCAGAAATTCATCAATCTCATCATCATTTTGGAATACTTGCCAATACCTCTGATTGTCCGGGACAGTCGGAAGATGCTTCACATGAATTTCAAATTTTTTAATTGAGTTCATTGGAATCTTCAAATTACTTGCTGCCTTTGCAAGCGCATCTGCAATACCATTCTGAATACGAGGGACACACGTCAAAGTACAGTCTAAAAACAATTTCAAGATATCAAGAACAAAATTTTGGTAAGCCCGCATTCGAGGATGCTTAGCTTGGTATTCACCTTTCACTTGCTTAATTACCAACTCGGAGTCACCATAGACTGCAATCCTCTTAGCATTCAACTTTCTAAGAATTTTCAGACCAGCAATCAAAGCTTCGTATTCTGCCTCATTATTTGAACAATCAAAAGCTAATTTATAATATCAGACCCTTACATTACTTGGTACCTTTTTTGGGGCGGAAAAAGGGCTGCGTACCCAAATACCAATTCCAACACCATCACTTCCTACTGCACCATCGAAATCCATGGTCCACAAACCATCTTCATCTTCTTCCAAGTGCTAAAAATTTGTTTGCTTTGTTATTTCTACTTGTTTTCCATCAACTTTCTACTGTTTTCGGAAGGTTGATTGCTCAGTGGAACTTTCAAGTTCTTGTCTCTCTTTCTTCAAAACCTCTCTAAAATTCTCGGTGATTTCCAGAATTTCCTCTGCTTCAACTAACTGACTATTTACATCATTTAAACTATCTAAATACAAAACAAAAAACTCTAAATCTGTATGTACATAATTAATAGGATGATTTACCGGTTTCTCCTTGCTGGTGATCATATATTTCATCTTTTTCTCCCGATATAATCTTCTCATCTGACCAAACACAGGAATGGTAGCATAGGAGAAATCAAGCTGCAATGTTCCCTTCAGTTTCGCTCCGCAAGATCTGGAAAGAAGCATGCCAAATCTATGAGGAATATCCGCCACAACCACATCCATCAAAACATTCTTGGTTGGAATCTGATCTAAACTAACCACCAAATCTTTGATAAGCCCAATGCATCTTACTCTACTAGAATCGAAAGAATAAAGATCATGATATTTTCTAGTGATGTCCAATCCCAATTTTTCCATGATTGCCCTTGGCATGAGATTATGAAAAGCTCCAGAATCAAACATGGCATTATGCAAGAAAAAATCATGCAATCTAAGACTGATATAAAAAGGTGGCACATCACTATCTGGAGACTCACCATCCAATGCTGGTCCAAATATCAATTAAGGTTGATCATCTTCCACATTCACCATATCAGACATTGGATCGAAATTCATAATTTTAGATACCTGACCCTTATAGCTGCTATTTCTCATCAACTCAGTCAAAGGAATGGAAACTTTTAACTTAGCTATTTCACTCTCTAAGCTAAAGACTGAAGTTTTTTCTACCTCTTTGACTGGAACACCCTTCTTTTCTACTTTCTCCCTTGATTCAATTGGCTGATTGGATCTTTCATTTGCTGATGGAGACTTGCTAGTAGCGGGATCAACTATCTCTTTTCCCTTCTTCTGTGCAATGGGTGCATCATTCTTTGGTGCTGAAACTTCCTTTCTCTTTTGGATTGGGTTGATAGGCACATCTCTGTTTCTAAGTGAATATTTTCGCTGCTGGGCGGACAAAGCATTCATATAACCTCTCTGAGACTCATATGAATCTTCTTCAAGAGCTGCCTCATTTGCGAAGATAAATTCCTCATATTTTTGTACATTTGAATTTTCTGCATACTCCTCATCTTCAGTAATAAAGGTTGGCATATCATCAGGTGTAAAGAAGTGATTCTCTTCCCCTATTACATTATCTTCATCATCTGATTCCGGACCAACAAAATTCTGCTATAAAGGAGTCTTTACTTGCTGTTGTACTGCTGGTGGTTCTTGTGCTCGCTGCTCTCGTTGTTTGATCCTGAATTGTGGTTGCTGCTGGCCACGGAAGTACTTGATCTTTTCCACCTTGCGAAGTGTTAGACTCCTATACCAATAGGTGTCATTTTTCATGATTGTCTTGATTGAACTATGGAATATGTTCAAACCTTTGTCTTGGACAAAGGTGTTCCATATTCTTGAAAAACCAAAAAATAAAAAAATTTAAAAAATGTAAAGAGGGTATACCCTAAAATAAAAATCAAAGGGTAAAAATAATAAAAATGGCCAAAAAGTAAAAGAAATGAACCCCATCAAAAACAAAGGCCAAGGAAAGTGTGCAAGTCTAAATGCCACTACTTTTTACTCTCGATGCTAAAATAAACAAATTGTGTGCGACTTGTCAAACTTTGCCACAATTTATGAAGAGTCAAAACTGTTTAAACTTGACTCATTCATTTTCAGGTGCCATGTTGTAGAATAGAGAATAAATATCGACCAAACGAGTTTAATCTTGACTGAGGATAAATGACAAATGAATGGGTAGAGTTAATACGTAGAATGAATAAAAGGTGCTCAACAGTTTAATATGAGCCCTTGGATGTAATAAGGGTAGAAATAGATAGATTTATCATGTAAAAAGAAAAGATTGATAAGGGTTTGCAAGTCTAAATGCACCCTAATAAAGAAGAGAAAATGGTAGTGTCCAGTAGATAGGGTAGGTAGATGGTGCTACAAAGTGTTATCTGATGAATGATGCTTCTACTTGTTTTTGATCCTTTACTTTCATCACAAATACTAAAGCAGGAAATACACTGGAAAATCACAGCAAGCAAAGTCAAACTCATTAACTTCCCTCATCACTTCCCCCTCAAAAGTTTTACTAATTCCCCCCAAAGTAATAAGGTATTTGGAGATCAAAAGGGCTCAAGGCATTTCCTTGACTTCTGGAGGGACCGGACCCTCGGCCTAATGATCAAAAAGACCTAAGTACTTGAGATAATTTATCATTATAATCATCCATATTTAACCTTTTCCTAAGTAAAATCCCATTTTGCTTAGGAAAAATATGCAAAATTCCATAAAAATCCCTCAAGATAACTTGCTATTCTAAGTTTAAGTGTTGAAGATAAGATATTGCAATTTACTTCAGAAGTTATCACTTTCTTAGATGTGCCAAGTGTTTTGAGTTCCCTTGTCCCTTTGCCATATTTACGTTTAACTTTATTTTACTAAATCCCTAGTGAAATACCCTATCCTAAGTATATAACTCCTCTTTTATATAAATAACCCAAAAAACCCCTCTATTATATAGTTTAACCAAAGTAATTATTTCCCCGTACATTTAAAAGAAAACCCATTATATAAGCCCTTTGGTTAAAATATATCTTTATATTATAATCCCGCCCTTATGGTAATTAAATAATGTTTATTGGTTACCATATAATAAAAATATATATACAAAAAACTTTAAACATGCGATATGTCTCTTTAAATACAAAAATATGAATAAAACTTCGGAAAAGTCTCGTGCCACCGTGGATTGTCCACCTGGCGTTCCACTTAACCAAACCCCGCCGCAACCCCTTTCTTTACGCGTACGGGATTAATTAGTCATCGGGACTAATTAATAACCTTTTTATCCGCCTATTAGATATCCCCCGGAGTGATTAAATAACGTTAAAAAGTGTTAAAAGTCCGACGGGCCCACATCTGAAACCTCTGCTTTTTCCCCCATCTCTTCAACCATCGGATCAACCATCCGCAGATCAACGCTCCACGTTTATCCCGCTACCCATCCCTTGTCAGCCTTTTTAACCAGCGGGGGATGGGTGGTATTTGAATAGTCCACCATCCACGTGGCGATCACTTTGTGGAATCGCTGCCCTCCCGATTAATACCACCCTCGACCAAAAGCGGTGCGGGGACTTACCGCTTATCGCCCGACCTTGCATACGTCACCCCGTACGTCGATGACGTCACTCCTCGGAAAAATAAAAAACCCTTTTAACTTGTAAATAAAGCCATTTTTCCGTGTTTTTCTGTTATTTTTAGTTTAGAAGAGACGGGCTCCCGGCTTCTGCCAAATTTTCAAATTCCTTTGCAAATAGACCATTTACTTCAAATTCTCTTTTGCGCAGTGTTGAAGAACATCCTGCCATTGCTCATTGCAATAGAGACAAGTTTAAGTCTAAAAAGCAGGTATTTATCATTTTAAGCCTTGTTGCCACGAAAAACTCGAGTTTCCTTTGTTTTTTGGCTTAAGTAGTTAAAAATCCTCTTCCAGAGTCCTCATTGAAGATTTAAAACTGTGAATTTCACTTCCAAACTGCAATTGTTCCTCATTCCTCCTTTTTGTCGGATATCCACTTGGAGTCTGCCCAGCAAAACCTCCATTTTGAATCCAAAAGAACCAAAATGAAGGCCCCGACAGCTTTAAATATCACTCCATTGAATGCTCCTCACCGGGAATTAGACTATTTACCTCTAATAGATGAAGATTTCCAAATTAAAGACCTGCATTTTGATGAAAGTCCCCGTTTGAGTTTCTGTCGCTGCAGAGACGAATTCTCAAAAGGGCAAGACCTTATAGGGTTGTGGGAATCCAATATCCCAAGGTATCTCATCCCCTCAGTCATTATTTTCCCAGAAATTGTCCACTATTGCCATTCTAACTATGATCCAACTCAAAGAGCAGTAATGTCCCCTAACCAGAATGTCCTTTTCCCAATTACTGCTCAGTCTAACACAGTAAAGAACAATCAAAGAGTATCAGGATTAAAGAGTATCAGTGGTTAAAGTGTATCAGGTAAAAGTCAGAGTGAAAGTAAAAATGGAGTTACAGAGCGGTCAAAGGTAAAACAGTAAAAGTAATTACAGAGGCAGTAAAATGGTAAAAAGAGATGAAAATACTTTCACCAACATTGAAGTTTATCTAAAGTGAAAGTAAAACAGTCAAAGGAACAAAAAAGTGAAAAGATGAAAAATACAACAGGAAGGAACATTTTTGCAGAAATTGCATATTTTAATCATAGTTTTGCAGAAACTATTGTGATCAATAAAAGATGAATTTTACAAAACTTAAGGAGGTTTATGTTCTTAAGAGGACCATCTACAAAAACCTCTCTCACTTTTTTAACAGCTATTATGGTTTTGGAAATATTAAACAAAGTTGGAAAGCACTTTTTGCAGAAAATTACAGTCAAGTCATCATTTTGCAGAGAATATTGTGGCCAATTAGAAATACATTTCACAAAAATGAAGGAGGTTTTTGTTCCTAAGAGACCCATATACAAAAACCTATCTCTGTTTTTTCACAGTGGTTTTATAATGAGAGATACATGCGCATCTTTACAGGCCATTTTTCAGACTCTGTAAAACTCTGTTTTACGCATATTTTTTACAGAGAATATTATGCACAGCTGGAGAGGAATTTTGGGAAACTGAAAGAGGTTTATCTCACCAACATAGTTATCCACAATAACCTCTTTCACTTTTTACATATCTATTACGGATTGAGAAATAAGAAGATATCATTGGACCCCAAGTTTGCAGAATTGTTGGAGCAGATTGCACAAAGAAAGGAAGCAGTTAGTGACTTGGATGCCTCATCATCAAATAAGAGTTGGATCAAATTCAAATTCTCCTCTTTGTCATCACTTATCCATCAAAAATAGTGCCAAATAGTTTGAGTGTCCTTTACTTTAGTTCTATTTATGTAAATAGTTGGAGAGATTTGTGAACCAATTTTGATATTTGTTTCAAGATATTTTAGTTTAGAATTTGTATAAATAAACCCTCAAAGAGAGTATTGAGGGTGGATTCTATTACTCTGCTGTGACACTGAGATTTTCGGAATAAAAGCTTTTGGAGAAATTTACTTGTGGCTTACTGGATGACGATTTGAAGCACTGGACTTGTTGCAGGATTCATGTGTTGGACTACAGTTCAATAAGTGTTTCTACCTTTTGTCTGAAATTTTATATTAGTTTATAATACCATCATATCCATTTCTGAATAATTTACATAAAAGATTGAAACAAAATTTGCTTAATTGTACTCTGTTTTCAAATGTGATTGTTCCTAAATGTTTTCTTCTAAATTAGCTATAAGCATGAATTCTTAAATGCTCCTGCTTCGCTAATTTAAGCACTGTTGATTGCTATAATAAAGAATCCTTTATTGCTCTTTGTTTGTAGTCGATTCACTTCCTTCCTTTGAACATGGTGAAAGATTCTTAGTTGCCTTTCATCCCTTCAAGACCATCCATCCACTTTAAATTTTAAGGATTGTTCTCTGTCTAGCTATCTTGCCCTGTAATACCATCTTGTGTTTAGAAAAGAAATCCAGTAAAGCCATCCTTAGACTCCATAGCCCAATGGACTGAAAGCCCTCAACCTTTCCCTTAGTTTGTGGATTCCACCATTTTCCCAAAACAAACTTTGAATATGTAACTAGCCTAAAATCATTCATAAACAAAGATAAATCATAAAGAGAGAGCCCTCTCTGGATGCAGATTGGCTAGATTCTGCATCTAAAAGGTTGGTTTGTGGTTACCTCGGGTATACTTTCCTCTTACACAACTTCTAGGAAAACCTAAGTGATAACATAGTGGCGACCATACTGGGGATCTGAATCATTTTCATCGTTACTATTGTTTGCTTATAAGCTATAGACAGAGTCTGAAGATCAGCCAGGTAGCCTTTGAAATTGCTTTTGCTCTGCAATTGCAAAAGTAAATAAAAGCTGCTTCAGTCTATCTCTGATTTAGCTTATACATTGAACCTTAGTTTCAAATGTTTAATCGGACTCTCTAGTTTAATAAATCTTTGAGAAAATTTTAATTAAAAATCTTAAATTTCTTGAAGAGTTTGTAGAAGTTGCTCTGTTGTAACATTGAGGTTTTCGGAATAAAAAGCTTTTGGACAAATTTACTTGTGGCTTACTGGATGACGTTTTGAAGCACTGGACTTGTTGCAGGATTCATGTGTTGGACTTCAGTTCAATAAGTTTTCCAACCCTTGTGTTTAAATTTTATATTAGTTTATGCTATCATCATATCCGTTTCTGAATAGTTTACGTAAAAGATTGAAACAGAATTTGCTTAATTGCACTCTGTTTTCAAATGTGATTATTCTTAATGTTTTCTTCTGGATTAGTTATAAGCATGAATTCTTAATTGCTCATGTTTTGCTGATTTAAACATTGTTGATTACTGTAACAAAGAATCATTCATTGCTCTTTGTTTGTAGTCATTTCTCCTCTTTCTCTTGAATATGGTGAAAGATTCTTAGCTGCCTTTCATTCCTTCAAGACCATCCCATCCACTTTAAATTTTAAGGATTGTTCTCTGTCTAGCTATCTTGCCCTGTAATACCATCTTGTGCTTAGAATAGAAATCCAGTAAAGCCATCCTTTGACTCCATAGCCCAATGGACTGAAAGCTCTCAACCTTGCCCTTAGTTTGTGGATTCCACCATTTTCCCAAAACAAACCCTTGAATCTATAACTAGCCTAAAACCTTTCAAGAACAAAGATAAATTATAAAGAGAGAGCCCTCTCTGGATGCAGATTGGCTAGATTCTGCATCTAAAAGGTTGGTTTGTGGTTACCTCGGGTATACTTTCCTCTTACACAACTTCTATGAAAACCTGAGTGATAACATAGTGGCGACCATACTGGGGATCTGAATCATTTTTATTTGTTAATATTGTTCATTTATAAGCTATAGACAGAGTCTGAAGATCAGCCAGGAAGCCTTTGAAATTGCTTTTGCATTGCAATTGCAAGAGTAAATAAATGCTACTTCAGTCTATCTCTGATTTAGCTTATATACTGAACCTTAGTTTCAAAATATTTAATCAGACTCTCTAGTTTAATAAATCTTTGAGAAAATTTTAATTAAAAAACTTAAATTTCTTAAAGAAATCATAGAAGTTGTTTTGAAAATTCATAAAAAACAAAATAATCATAAAATACTCAAAATTTGGTTTCCTGAAGAACTAACTTTTTCTTCAAAATTGTTTTACAGGTTTAGATCTGATCTATGATGGTGGACAAGGATCAGACACACAAAGGTTAAAATCATCCACCTGGCGACTCCAAATCAATTTCACAATCAAGACTCCACTGGAGGAATGAACCTCAAAGGACAATATGGAAAGATCGGGCTTTCAACTTGGATCTTAATCCAAGACATTATGTTCTTTCTCATTAAGAAATTTTTTCAATGTATATTGTATTTTATAGAAGATCTTAGATTAGTTTTTAGTTATTTTCCTTTGAAGATTGTAAATAATAATTCTTCTAATCTCTTTGAGCAACTTTCTTATGAATCTAATGATGATCATTTTCCAATTAAGAAGCCTCAAATAATCAAGACTGATCTTGCAATCCCTGTACATATCCCTGTGCCATATAAAGTTCCAGATAGATATAAGCCCCTTATTCTACCTCCTTTACTCCATGATTTTCCTAAAAAATACTACAAGTATCTTCCTAGATTTGATGGAGAGAATGGTATCACTGCCCAAAAACATATTCAAGGTTTTGAAAATTATTTGGATTTATTTGAGATTGATGAAGATGATGTTAAAATCATACTTTTTGCTCTTTCCTTGCAAAATAGAATAAAAAGTTGGTTCAAAAATTTGACTAATGCTAGCATCTCAAATTTCCAACAGTTTATCAAACTTTTCCTTGATAGATGGATAATCAAAGTTAATCATTTTGTGATCATGGAAGAATATAATCAATTAAAAAGACATCCAAATGAAACAATACAACAATTTTCTGACAGATTTAATCAAGTTTATTATTCAATGCCAGAAAATATTAGACCTCCTCATGATTCAGCTCTCTTGCATTATCCAAGTGCTTTTGATTCAGAAATAGAATTTCGGTTAAGAGAAAGAGATCCAAAAACACTTGTACAGATGCAGAATATTGCAGTTGATGTGGAAGTTAATCTCCAAATCAAACAGGAAATGTTGAAAGCAGAAGAAGAGGAAAGGAAAAACATTGCAGAGGTAAAACTCAATCTTTTGGTAAGTAAACTAGATGAAATAACACAGAAGATCACTATGAAAGAAGAATTTTTTATTCAAAATCACCATGAAGAAATAGAAGAGGTTGATAGCCATGAACAAATTCCTCCTAATTCAAATTATCATAAATCAGAAAATGAATTTACAAATCAATATGAGGAAGAGGAATCTGTTGTTCTAATGTGTATGTTTGATGACATTCCTTATTTTGCTGATTTGCCTAAGTATGATCATTATGATGATAGTTATGTTCTCCAAAGTCAAGCTAACTTTACAGAGATATCAGAAGCTAGTTTGGAGGATGAAGAAATGCAGTTTCAGCAGATTGAAGACAGTGATCAGCCAATACAGATCAGCCATGAGAGTGAGAAAGGAAGAGCAGAAAATGTGGAAATAAGTGAAGATTCTTTACCTCTTTGTTTTGCTTCATTTCAGTTCATTAGAGAAAACTATCATGCCATCAATAATCAGCAATCTTTAGGAATTGTGATTGACAACAAAGAAGATAATGAAACTATTGATCAAGATTTTTCAGTTTCACAATTGCAGTTATCAGTTCCCATTGAAATAAATGATCAAATAACACAAGAAAGTTCCATACCACTATTTTTTGAATCATTTCAGTGTTTAAAGGAAATGTGGTATAACATGTTTAATGAAAAGAATGAGAAACTTGTTGAAGTTTATGAAGTCCCATGGAATTTTATATGTCATAGGTTCCAACAATTTTCCCAAGATTTTCAGGATCCAATAGCAGATATGTTGAATATTGAAGGCATTCAAAGCATTCCTCTATTAACTAACTATGATTTTCAGAATCAAGATGATAAAGGATTCAACACTCAAACATTACAATCAGTAGGAATATCATCACAAATCTTATCTAAAAGTTTACAGGGAGATAAAGATGGAAATAACATTTCATATTCATGGTATGGAGGCCATCCAGAACAGATGTACAGTTGTTCAGATCAGTTAAACATCAGTGTATATATTTTGGAAGATCCTTTTGTACAGTTTCTAGAGTCAACAAAGGAAATCAAGTGTTTCCTTATCCTCTCATTTGTTGACAAGTTTCTAATAGGTTGCAGAAGTACAATTTTGATAATCAATAAGAAAATGCAACAAAATCTATCAAAGTACATAATGCTTGAATGGTTGCATTGGCTATTTCATTTTACCTAACTAGCAGTTGAACAGTAGATTGAGTAGGTAAATGAGTGCCAATAAGCTCAGAATTTTGAGCATTTTTTTTAGTTTTCAATTTACAACTAGTTTTTCATTAAGTTGGTTTGAAAAATTTTGTGTGTTGTTTTAAGTTTCAAGATTAGATTTCAGGTTGCAGAAAAATGACTATATTCAATTCAATATTTTCAGCCACAGCTAATGCATCAGTTTTAATTGGATGGTGACTTCTTGAAGTTGAAGCCCGAAGTGAAGGCCCTAAGCTTCAAAAGTTTCACTATCATATGTACAATAAAGCTACCAGAAGGAGGAAGATTTCATACTTTCAGTTTGAAGACATTTTGAGGCATCTGATCTGCTGTTCTTGACTTTCCACAAGGAAAAGCCATCCCCAAGTGGAGCCAGTGTTAGCCTCCTATATCAATAGGTTTCATCTTTCATGATTGTCTTGATTGAATTATGGAATATGTTCAAACCTTCTTACTTGAGCAAAGGTGTTCCATATTCTTTAAAACCAAAAAAAAATCAAAAAATTTAAAAAATGTAAAGAGGGTATACCCTAAAAGGAAGATCAAAGGGTAAAAAAGAATAAAATGGTCAAAAAAGAGAAAGAAATGAACCCCAAGCAAAAAACAGACCAAGGAAAGTGTGCAAATCCAAATTCCACTACTTTTTACTCTGTTGTAATAAATCAATTGTGTGCAGCTTGTGAAACTTTTGCCACAATTCATGAATAAGTCAAACTGTTTAAACTTGGCTTAGTCATATTTCAATTTCATGTTATAGATTAGAAAATAAATATCTAGCCAAACAGTTTAATCTTGGCGGATAAGTAGCTAGGTAGAGTGAATAAAAGGTGCTCAACAGTTTAATCTGAGCCCTTGGATGTAATAAGGGTAGAAATAGATAGATTTATCATGTAAAAAAAGAAAAGATTGAAAAGGGTTTGCAAGTCTAAATGCACCCTAATAAAGAAGAAAAATGGTAGTGTTAAGTAGATAGGGTAGGTAGATGGTGCTGCAAAGTGTTATCTGATGAATGGTGCTGCAAAGTGTTGGTTAATCATTTACTTTCATCACAAGTACTAAAGCAGGAAATACACTGGAAAATCACAGCAAGCAAAGTCAAATTCATTAACCTCCCTCATCATTTTCCCCCTCAAGAGTTTTACTAATTTCTCCAAAAGTACTAAGGTAATTTGAGATCAAAGGGGCTCAAGGCATTTCCTTGACTTCTGGAGGGACCGGACCCTCGGCCTAATGATCAAAAAGACCTAAGCACTTGAGATAATTCATCATTGTTATCTTCCATCTTTAACTTCTTCCTAAGTAAAATACTATTTTACTTACGAAACTGATGCAACATTCCATAAAATTCCTCAAAATAACTTGTTATTCTAAGTTTAAGTGTTGAAGATAAAATGTTGCAATTTACTTCATAAGTTATCACTTTCTTAGATGTACAAAGATGTTTTGATTTTCCTTGTCCTTTTCCATATTAACATTTGATTTTACTATATTAAATCCCTAGTGAAATCCCTTTTCCTAAGTATATAACTCCCTTTTCTAATAAATATCCCCAAAACCCTTTATTATAATGTTTTACCAAAGTATATATTCCCGCACATTGAAAATAAA
>JAXQQM020082325.1:0-19496 GCA_034641835.2 Pinus albicaulis | reverse complement strand
CGGTTGTCTTGACAATAATCTCCTTGCTACTGATTTGGCTCTATTTAGGCTAGCTTGCAAAGGGAAAATGACAAGCTTATATAGATGGTGGAAGGGGAGTTGGGATCCCTACAAAGGTGGGATTGGCCCTATCCTCAAGGAAGCTTCCATGATAGGTGGAAAACCACTTCCCCTACATGGAGATCCAGAGCCAAACCTCCCAACTCGTTTTAGAGACCAGTTCATGAATTGGTTGGAGTCAAACTTCTGCCATTTATTTTTAAAAAACACTCCTTATTAAACCTGGTGCGGGTGATGCATTGGGACAGAGTGCCAATTGGCACACCCTCTTTGGTGGATTTCCCCCATTGGCGCGAGGGCTGAGTTGGCAAGTCGCGCCAATGCTAAAAAGGCTATTTTTAGTTCTTTTCACAGGAAATTGTCTTCATGAGAAAGATTGTTCTTGTCCAGGGGGATGCCATGAAAGTGGTTTCAGGTCATGTCACTGCTCACAGGTCATGAAATAAGCCCTCCAATGTGCGGGATGTGATTGCGCCGATTTGTGGAAAATTACCGTGTAACACAGAGTCATGGGAAATAGTACAAAGAGCAAAGAACAACGCAAAGGATGAAGGGCAATGTGCCACATCGTGCGGGGGATCGATTCTAGGAGATGAGGGCAATGCTTCGACAGGATGATTAAGTAGAGCACACTCCTCGCTAAGAGAGAGTGTTGAGATTTTGGGGTAGCATTGGATGTGCTCTATCTTCGAAATTTTATGGAGGAGTTGGAGTACATGAGATCTCCAAAACCCAGAAAGCATTTGGAGAAATTCCATCTGGTTTGATAGTTATTCAATTAATTAATATTTTTAATTGAGGACCTTAAGTCTAACTTAGGAAAATTAAAAGATTAAAGTGAAATAAATTAAACAAGTGATGAGAATGTTATAAGTGACGTGATCACAGCCTTCTAATCTTAGCCATCGATTAGAGATTAGATAACGGGCCATTGGTTCGCTAACGAGAAAAGTAAGGAGAAGGGCTTCGGGGTCATTGGAGAACACACATTAGCTGGGATGTGACCAGCTAAGTTGGAAATTTAGGCGGGGTTTTCTGCGAGAATTTCGAAGTGAGTTTGCTAAAAGGTGCTGAGGGGCAAAGATCAGTAAGGGATGATCCTGACCTGATGCCAATAATACAACAACGACGAGAGGAAGCATACCAGGCATTGGCGAGGTCACCGTAGATATGTACATCAACCATAAGAACGAGAAGGCGGGGCAGTGCAGGGCAACATCAACCCTTTAGGGGTGACGTAGACCCAGCCAGGGTAGTGTAAGCCCCGAGAGGTTGAAGCAAAGCCCAGGAGTGGGCAAAAGTGTGCTTACACAAAGCGTAGAGGTCACATGTGGAGGGCCGAGGGACAACATTGGGGTTTTTGGTGGCCAGAATCAACCATATTTTCTGTCTCCATGTGAAAGAGGTACTACTACCGTGTAATTGTTTTTGTAGGGAAAACCATTTTGGTGCCCAAATATTGTTGTATTCATATTCTGCATAATAGTAAAACTCTCTAGAGCTAGTTGCACCAATTTTCCCGCATTGTGTTTTTCTGGGGACATTTGTCCAAAAATCTGTTTGTCACTTTTTCATGTGTGTGCGATGTTCAGTAAATGATCTGTAAATGTGTACGCTACATTTGTGTTTACTTTGTTGATTTTACTGAATAATTCAGAAAATTAACTTGTAATCTAAATCAAGTAGGAAAAATAAATCAAGACACCGCAAAGAGGGATTTTCGTTTAGAAATTTCCACACAAAATCATGAAACAAAATAAAAAATAGATACATAGTTATAAGCTAGAGAATTACCTTCTCAAGCAATCTAGACACTATAATAAGCTAGATCATTTCCTTCTCAAAAAAATTAAGCATTGTAAATCAATCCACTAACCTGTCAAACACTGCCAATCTCATCTTTTCAAGCCCAGCAAGTAAGTAGTTCATCGCCAATCTCGTCTTGTCAAGCCCAACAAGTAAGTAGTTCATTGATTTGAGCCTGCAACAATTTCCCCAGCTCTTTAGACTTGTATGAATGTAGATGCCTTATTATTGCAATGCATATATGTGAATAAGCTATTGTATATATTATCTTCACTTCTTAATTCTAAATAATCAAATGTGGTTTTAAGACGAAAGTATTGCTCAACTACAACCAACTAGAATTTTCAGGAATTAATGACACAACCGAACAAGAATAATTTTTCATGCAATTGGAATAATATTGTGTGATCTATTTTAATAACACAAAAGCCACACTAATAGTTAGTCACGGCATCTTTCACAAACAAAACAAGATTTATAATAATAAAGATATCATTGGTCAGTCACAAACACGGGTTCTCAAAACAAGGTGAAATGTTAGTATGTAAAATTATGAAAGACTTTATTATTATTTTAAAATTCTATATTTAAAATTAAATAGGATGTAAGATATAGAGTTTTTTATTACAAATTTTGTGTGCATGTAAAGTTTTAGTAAAAATGAATATGTTTTTGTCATTTAGTTAAACTTATTTAGTTGTTTGTATTTTATAAATAAAAACTTATTTAGTTGTTTGTATTTTATAAATAAAAATTTATGATTATTTGTGTTATTAAAAGTTTTTTTTTGAAATTATGTAGCTGCTTTCTAATTCTAAAATTTAATTATCAATTTTTCTTTGACTCTATTTTTGAGAAAATGATCTTCCCAAATTTTCTATTCCTTAAAGTGTATCTTTTCACTTTTAAAACAATTATTAATATTAATATTTTTCAACACATTACCATTAATTTTAAATAGTGAAAATTTTGAGTCAGATTAATTGGAAGCGATAATAAAAACTTACTGTCAAATAATGGGAAACATTCTTCGTAGTTTTATTCAAAGCTAATGCCCAAGAAAGTGTCTATTTTAAATGCCACATATAAGATGGTCCACAAATAACCGCTTCTAAAGAATCGTGCATAATTTTGCATATAATAAATAATCTTACAGATTTAAAAAAAAAATACTTAGTAACAATAAAATAAAAATATATGAAAAATAAATACCTTCATCAAATTTTCACTTAGAAAATAAAGTAAATTTGAAATTACGGGCCTGGCAATGGCATCTTGCAGGAATTCCATGCTAACTCGGACGCGAGACAAACTTTAAAGCGAGCTGTCACTTTCTATTTGTATGTGATTTTTTGGGTAAAACATTTCACTACCACACACGCGTCAGGGTCTCACCAAAAGTAAACTCAATACCAAAAAAATCTCCGGAATACAAAAAAAGAAAGTCTGCCTCTAGAAAAAATCTTCAAATGTCTCCGCTGTCCACCTGCCACAGCGCTCTTCACGCTGTCACGGTCTAGGATTGAGATTACTATGTCAATCCGAACGAAACGAGTAGTCTTTAATATGATTTTTATTTAAAAGATTTTTATGGGTTTTGGTGTAATTTCTCTAAAATTTTGTAGGAGTTTATTGAAAAGAAAAGTTTGATTTTTAATTTTGTATAATTGAAGTATTTAAATAGGTTTTTGAGGGTGCTAAATTCATATATAGTTAAATTTAAATAATAAAAACCAAAAATTTACCTCAAATTTCGCAGCTAAAATTCCAAAAAATCACACTAAAACAACTCCAAATACTAAAACAACTCCAATCCAAAAAAATCCATAAACACTGTCCTCCAAGAACAATATGTGGCCAGAATAAGGTTCATCTCACTTATAATTTGTTCATCTGGTTTTGCAATATAGTTTTAATGATCTTTATAGGACTATATCAATATGTGATTGTTTTTATCATATCTCAATAATAATATTATTTTTAACTGTTAAAGTATAATGGAATTACACAGTGGAAATGATAATTATTACATTAAACCTCTCTTTCCATAGCCCTCAATGTTCAGGGCATTTGAAGACAAACCTCACCAGCGGAATGTTTTCTTGAATTGCAGAAATCAAGGTCAGCCATGGAGATCAATCTAAAGAAAAAATCAGCATAAATAAAGCTACAGACCTAGTAGCCAAGTCGAGCAAATACAAGTGTTACAGAGGAATCTAGCAAATAGTATAAAAGCCACTCCTTTTTTATTTTGCAAACACCGGCAATGAAGTTAGGGATTAAGCAACTTTGCTGCGAATCCCATTTGTTTTTACATAGAAAGAGTATAGCATATTATTTGAAAGATTCTCTTTCAATCAAACAAAGCATGCGCTGGAAGCTGAGAACATCGCACTCAACTCTGAGCGCACCGATCTGTTCAAATCCCAATTCCTCTGCTGATAAATCAAGCAAAATACCCATGAGAGGATGATTTATATGACTGGTCGCCACCATGAATAGCTCTCTTTCCTTCCCAACGCGCAGAGGGACAAATCCGCTAAGGCTTCGCTCTGCTGAAAATTCATGTGACCCAGATGGGTTGAGAGTAGAGATCTCAGATCTCAGCGCCTCATATCTCTTACACGCGATCCTTCTTCGGCCCATTAATCTTCTGACAAAATGGGGGATGTTGGCCATTGTAGTTGAGATTTCTGTGAACTGCGTAAGGCTGAAGACGAGGCAGAGGAGAAAGAGTTGGTAGAATGGTGTGTATAACCCAAAGGGTGGCTGCTGCTTGTATTTATAATGTGGGCTTGCAGGAGGTTTGACTGTATTTCTAAAATGTAGAATTATAATGTGGGCTTCCATGAGGTTTGACTGTATTTCTAGAATGTAGAAGGTTGACCAAATTTGGGAAAGAATCTTCGAAAACTAATTAAAATAAGATTTGCCAGTCCCTATGTCATATGATACATGCAATGATATAACAAACATGGAGCACGTGTAAATTTTTCAAAGAGTCACTTACAAAGTAGGTTCTTTCTGCACGTTAAATCTGTGTGCTGTAAAGACAGTGGGAAGCATCTATTTCAAAGTGATGTGAAAGGTACCTTCGAGCGATATTTATTTATTGGGTTATAGGATAATAAATATTGTTGAGTATATATGTAAATTTAAATTTGTCGAAAGTTTAAAGTGAATATATATTGCACAATCACATTTATTATTCATCCATAGCTCAAAAAATATTCAATAACTCAAAACAAAAATATAGCTTAAAAAAATAGTAGTCACCAAGAGGTACGCTTTCGAGTAGCATGGGGCTGTGTTGGTGGAATCCGTCTGATTGGAAGTAAGAATGATTACTTCGAACAATAACGCATTTTTAAATCAAATAAAAGATAAAGAAAAAATATGATAATTGAGTAAATAAACTTAATTTGTACTACGAAATACATTTCACCGATAAATACATTGCATCTGCATTACTGTTGAGTGGAATAAATACAAGTTAGAAATCCATATTTATAAAATGTCTTCAAGTAAAAATTCCACGATATTATCTTAGCAATAGATGTTTTTAGTAATACATATTAGTTTAATATTAATTAATATAAAGATGAGTTTTAAAATATTTGATTGCATTGTAACTTAAAATTCTTATTGCAGTTTTTAAGTTATGTTGATAAATGTCTTATATTGATAAATGTGTTATATTTTTCTGTTATAACTTTTATAATATTTATGTCATAAAACAAAATTAAAATAAAACAAAATAAAACAAAATTAAAACAAAATTAAAATTTTCGAAAATAATTGGTACTGTTTTAAATAATATATTTGCCACCAATGATTGCTCACTATAATTTAAGCAAGTATTTGCATAAAAAACGGATTGAAACATGATATAAATAAATATTACACGGCACCATTATTTACAAGTTCTTTAGCACTTCAATAATTAAGAGTAAAATGTATATGTGGAGACTTACTAGTAATGCTACTCATCAAAATTTATGCAAATCTTTGTTCTTTAGTTAGCAATTAATTTTTCCATTTTATATATCAATTTGTAATTTTTATGAAGTATAATTCCACTTAAATAATAAAGACTAAATTTCTCTCCAACACTTGTTTTAAAAAGAAAATCTATATAACTACATAACACGAAGTCAAATTGTCATTTTTCTTTTGCATGTCCAAAATTGTTCTACATGTTATTCAAATTTTCATGAAAAGTAAAGGGATTTCTAGATTTTATGAATCATGATCTAGGTTTATCCTATTTCTACAACCAATTTCCCAAGTTGGCTTTTGGGTATATAAAGATCTCTTTTTGAGATTTTTACAATAGGTATTAATTGAATTCTCACCTCTTTTTATAAAGATTGATCTCAGTGGACATCATCATCATCATCATTATATATGTTTTACAATAAATATTTTAAAGGACAATACTCAAATTAATATAAGTTTTCATCTTCAAATGAGTCAAATTGTAAAATTACAAATTGAAACCACGTGTCTCACAGAAGCAACAAGGTTAGGGAAATTAACTGAGAATAAAGGAAGGCTGATCCGAATAAAGGTGATCTCTACTGACGATAAGTATGACATACTTAGTAAAACCTCAAGTCTAAAAGGAATGAGAATATTTATAAATGAAGATCTCATTTTAGAAGATCAAGAAAAATTAAGAAAGGAGGTTCAAAAGGTAAAAGAAGCTAGGAAGGAAGGAAAATGGGCAATAATTAGAAATAGAAAATCCATTATTCGAGATAGAAACCAAAAAGATAGTAATAAATAGCAATTCAACATGCTCCGAATTCTTTCTTGGAACTGTCGGGGCTTTCCATGGAACAAAGGCCCCAAGCTAAGTTGGATCTCAAATGATGTTGATATTATATTGCTTGTTGAAAATTGGGAGCACGAAGAATCTAAGGTCCCTAACATAGATGGCTTTGCACTATGGTCTACCTGGAACAAGCGATCCTCCTGTAGAGGCATTGGGGGCATAGCTTGCTACATTAAGAAGAACATCTCCCCCCATGCTAGGATTTATAAAAACGACCCTTACAACCAATATAGTTGGATTGAGATTACTGACATTAATGATAAAAATACCTACATAGCAATCTGTTATTTTTCCCCCATTAATTCTAACTTCTATAAGAAAAAGAATCTAGATAAAAATAGTCCTTACAATGGTTTAGAGAATGATATTTCTAGCCTAAGGAATGAAGGTAATATCCTTTTAATGGGTTACTTTAATGCTCGAACTTCAAGCAACCAAGCTATTCTTCTAAGCAATCATTCCAACCCCAATCCTCTTTGGTTAGACGAAGACCTTACTCTGGCTAGTCGGTACAAAAGGAGCTCTGAAGACCTCGGGGATAATTTGTTTGGGTCGGAGCTAGTCAAGCTCTGTAGTGCTCAGGATCTCATAATTTGCAATGGTCTAAAGAAGTGGCCCAATTCTATCAAGATGACCTGCATCCATGGGCTTGGAAGGAGCGTGGTAGACTATGTTATTTCCGATCTCCCTTTATACAACGAAATAATAAATTTTGACATCTTAGACGACCACGAGCCTGACTCTGATCATAGGCCTTTACTCATAACTCTCAATTTTGTCATGCATAGAGATCCCATAGAAGATAATCCTTATAGTCAAAAGAACTTAATCTTTGATAGAAATAAAAATGATCTCTTTCTAAATGAATTAAAAACTAATTTTCTTCCTTTATCTAGTATAGAAAACATAGATGACCTCTATCATAATTTTACTACAACCCTCTCATATTCTATTAACAAGTTCTTAATTGAAGTCTCAAGTAATAAAAGAAATAGCAAAACCAACCCATGGTATGACAAAGATTGTAAAAGTGCGAGGAGAGAAATTAAGGAAGCTGTTGATGAATCTCTCAAAATTAACAAGATAAAAATCTACAAAGCCCTAACTAAAAGGAAAAAAAGGCAATATATTCGTAAAAGACAAGAGAATCTCTTACACCTCTCTAAGGTGGCTCCTAAGAAATTCTGGAGGCAGATTCTAACTAGGAAAACTAAAGATAATAATAAAATTTCTTTACACGACTGGAATTCCTATCTTAAAAAGCTTTATGAATCTCCAAATGCTAGGGATTTTGAAACCCTGCTCACAACGAAAGAAGTTTTCTCATTAGAAGACATTGATTTTGGGGTTAAACGCCTGGAAAATGGGAAAGCTAAAGACATTGAAGGTTACCAGGTGGAAATCTTAAAAATTGGAGGTCCTGTCCTCATCCCCCACATCCACAAGATTTTCAACCAAGCGGTCAAGAAAGGGTTCCCTAAACCTTGGACTCAGAGCCTCATTATCCCTATTTTTAAAAGTGGGGATACAAATAACCCCTCTAATTATCGGACAATTATGATCAACCCTCTCTTAGCCAAGTTATATGGTATTCTTTTGGAAAAGAAGTTGAGCATTTGGATTGAAAGTGAAGGTAAGCGGGCTAAAGGCCAAGCGAGTTTTAGAAGGAAGCACTCAACAACAGACCACCTAGTTACGCTTAGGATCATTGTGGAGGAATGCCACAATGATAAATCCAATCTCTTATGTTGCTTTGTGGACTTTAGAAAGGCTTTCGATATGGTTCCTAGAAACAACCTATGGAATAGATTAGAAGAGCTAAATGTTCCTTTTGAGCTAAGAGCGGCCGCTATAAGGTTATACGAGAATGTAATTGCCAAGTTAAAGAGCAATGAGGGGTGGTCGAAAGATATTAAGTGTAATATCAGAGTTAAACAAGGTTGCCCCCTCTCCCCTACCCTATTTGGAATTTACATCGACAAGCTAGAAGGTTGTTTAGAGGAAGCAGGATGTGCTGGCACGACCGTAGCTGGGATAGTCATCATCCTTCGTCTCTATGCTGACGATATTGTTCTTCTCACAAGGTGCCCATCTGATCTTGATAAGCAACTTAGACTTCTTAGGGGTTTCTGCTCTACCATGGGTATGTATGTTAACACTGACAAAACAAAAGTTATGATTATCAAATCCAAGAAGGACACTTACGCTAATTTTATGTATGACAATAGTAACTTGGAGGAAGTGTCTTCTTACAAGTACCTAGGAATTGATATTCATCACAAGCTCAACTAGAACTATAGCATTCAGAAAAGGATTAATGGGGGGTGGAAATCTTATTTTGGTCTTGAAAATAATTGTAAAACAACAAACCTCGTAATGTGGGATAGAAAGAAGTTCCTCTTTGAAACTTTAGTCACTCCTGTTATCTTATATGGATGTGAGGTTTGGGGTTGCAGCATCTCTAGAGAATCCTGGAGAAATATTGAGCAAATCCAGAAGCATTTTATAACGTATAACCTTAAAATTAAAAGCAATACACCCTATCTTATTCTCCTTATAGAAGTGGGTCTTTCCCCTATCGAGAGCCTAGCTATGACTAGGCTTCTGTTGTACAAGCACAAGCTCAATAGCATAGGAGACCATAGACTTCCTAAGCTAGCTTTAAATTCCAGCCAAAACCACCCAAGGCTTAAACGAGGTTGGTATAAAGACACTAGAGCCTGGTTAAACCATTGGGAGATCCGTCTGTATATGTCGAGACTTACTAGTAGTACTACCCACCAAAATTTATGCAAATCTTTGTCCTTTAGTTAGCAATTAATTTTTCCATTTTATATATCAATTTGTAATTTTTATGAAGTATAATTCCACTTAAATAATAAAGACTAAATTTCTCTGCAACACTTGTTTTAAAAAGAAAATCTATATAACTACATAACATGAAGTCAAATTGTCATTTTTCTTTTGCATGGCCAAAATTATTCTACATGTTATTCAAATTTTCATGAAAAGTAAAGGGATTTCTAGATTTTATGAATCATGATCTAGGTTTATCCTATTTCTACAACCAATTTCCCAAATTGGCTTTTGGGTATATAAAGATCTCTTTTTTGAGATTTTTACAATAGGTATTAATTGAATTCTCACCTCTTTTTATAAAGATTGATCTCAGTGGACATCATCATCATCATCATCATATATATTTTATAATAAATATTTTAAAGGTCAATACTCAAACTGATATTTATTTTCATCTTCAAATGAGTCAAATTGTAAAATTGTTAAATTGATGCACTTTATTCATCAAATATAAATCTATTAAGTAAGACTAAGGCTAACTTTAATTATTATAATTCCCGAAAACTAAGACTAGCTTTAATTATTATATCTCACCAAAGACAAATTTATGATTAAAAAAAACTTTGATCTCTCAAATTTTTGAAACAATTCATGATTTTTTTAAAAGTTTTTAAAAATTATAATATTAAATTAAATATTTTGAAAATTGAAAATTAATTTTTATTTTTATTTTTTAAATTCAATATTTTTTCTCTATTCATTATTAAAAATTAAAATATTAAACCAAATATTTTGAAAATTAAAAATTAATTTTGAAAATTTTAAAATTCAATGAAAAAAAGTTTAAAAATTAAGGAATATATACTATTAACCAGAGTCTCAACAATAAATTAAACCTGTCACATTAATAAGTGATGCAGTACTTTCTCCATAAATCAATTCGTTTTTATTATTTATTTATGTGCCTTTTCGAAAGAAGTAACAGTCCCGTGATCCGAAGTTTCAACAATGTGGTTTAGATGTTAAATCATTCCATTTTAAAGGTATCTCCGGACGCTTTTGATGATTATGATTTGAAAAAAATTATTATCAAATATTATGATTATGAATTTTGGCATATTCTAGGCACACGAGATCATTGATCCTAAGAAAATGTTTCAGAGTAAAAAATGGCTATGTTTATTTTTTTAAGATGTGTGGTATGTTGTTTAATTTTTACATGAAATAAGTAATAATTTAATGTAAGTAGTATGTAAAAGTATTTTATTTTTGAAGTTAGAATAATTAGCTAGTTACAATTTTTGGCTTTAAAAATATACTTATTGTTTTAAGGGTAAAAAAACCCTTAAACTTTTTTAAAACAACTAATTAGTTGAAAATTTTAACTTCAAAATTTAAAAAAATATACTCAATATTTCACCAATATAAAAAAAAACTTTAATTTTCCTATGGATCAACATGCATTACCACATACTAAATTGTGTAAAGAATTATTTCATTTTCCTATGGATCAACATGCATTCCCACATACTAAGTTGTGCAACGAATTAGTGAAATAGTAGACTCTAAACATGTAGACACTGAGCCAACTAGTCCACCTACATTCTACATTCCACTGACATGCAAAGGTTTTCAAATTTCAAAGTTTTATGTTGCCACATACAAGGGCGTGTAAACAATTATTGAAACAATGAACTCTAAACCTACAACTACTAAGTCATCTAGTGTACCTAGTTTCTATTGACATGTAAAGCTTTTCAAATTTCAAAACTTTTGCATTGTTTTGAGACCAGCCTTTCAACTTTCAAACTTTTGTGTTAAATTGAGATTTCACTATTTTTAATTTAAAAAATATGAATTGTGTTATTTTGAGATTTCACTATTTTTAATTTAAGATATATGAATAAATAAGGAAGCCTACCTCATCTTCTTGGTAAAAATAAATGTGTAAATTTACTTCAAACAATAACCAATCTTTAAAATAAATTAAAGAAAGAAAACATTATTATTGAGTAAATAAACTTAATTTTTAATAATGAAGACAATCATTCTACATGAATGTTGACTGTCATAAACACTACAAGATATTTGATAAAATGTGTTCAAACAAAAACTTGATATTTGATAAAATGTGTTCAAACAAAAACTTTTATTTTTTTAGATTTCACTTTTTTTAATTTAAAAAATATGAATTGTGTTATTTTGAGATTTCACTATTTTTAATTTAAGATATATGAATAAATAAGGAAGCCTACCTCATCTTCTTGGTAAAAATAAATGTGTAAATTTACTTCAAACAATAACCAATCTTTAAAATAAATTAAAGAAAGAAAACATTATTATTGAGTAAATAAACTTAATTTTTAATAATGAAGACAATCATTCTACATGAATGTTGACTGTCATAAACACTACAAGATATTTGATAAAATGTGTTCAAACAAAAACCTTTATTTTAAAAGAAATTCATATTATAACTACATAATATGATTTTTTTTCCATTTTCTTCTGCATCAACAAAACTATTCTGCCTCTTAATCAACTTTTCAAAAATAGAGAAGGGATTCCTTCGAGTTATGAATAGTATAGGTTTATCCTATTTCTCAACCAATTTTTCAAGTTGGGTTTTCAGTACATAAAGATCTCATCGATATTATTTGAGTTATCATTTGTCATTTTTTTTTAATTATATTTTGTAATGGAACTTTTAAGTTTTAATATTTCAAACTAAAATTAATTCATTGTGAGGATATTCTGTTAAATTGGAGAGTTGTTAAATTAATTTACTAGTATTTATTAAATGTAAATTTATTAACCAAAAAAATGTTAGCTTTAATGATGTAATGTAGTTACCATTTTTGTTGATTGATTAAGGAGATCAAATTCTCTTTTGTTTGAAAACCTTTATCGTAGTTAATAAGTTGTTCAAGTGTCTTATTTCTAGGATTTTTGGAAATTGTTATTTGTAATATCTATTTTTTTGGAATGAATTTTGGCATCTTCTACATGGTGATTGGTTCTAAGAGAATGTTTCATTGATTGGTTATGAGAGTATTTCACTAAGACTAAAGAATGACTATGCTCATTTTTAATGTGTTTTAGATAGCATCAAATCTATTTCATTGTGGAAGGTTATAACAACTAATTAGTGAAAACGTTTCATTCCAAAATTAAAAAAATATACCTGGTAATTCAAAAACATAAAAAATTAAAAAAATATATACCTGGTGATTCAAAAACACAAAAGAAACCTTAAAATTTTCAATAGATGAGCAGCATTCCCACATAATAGGTTGTGTAAGGAATCAGTCAAACAATCGAATAGTTATGACTCTAAACATGCAGCTACTGAGTCATCTTCTATTCCATTTAGATCTTAGTGATATGCCCAAGCTTTTCAACTTTCAATCTTTTGTGCCATTTTAATATTTTTATTTTAAGAAATATGAAGAAATAGGGGAGTTATCTCAAGTTACATGGTACTATCTTGTGGAAATAAATATATAGTATTACTTTAAATAATAATGAATATCAAAAAAATAAAAGAGAAAGAGAAAGTATTATTATTGAGTAAATAAGCTTAATTTATACTTATGAAGACATTTAACTTACATGACTTTTGAGTGGATGAATTCTATTTTGAAAATAATATTTGATAAAATGTATTCAAGCAAAGAACCTCATTTTAAAAAGAAGGTCTATATGACTATGTAATTCAAAGTCATTTTGTCCATTTTTCTTTTGCATTACCAAGATTATTCTACCTATTATTCAAGTATTCATGGAAAGAGAAGGGAATCCTTGGATTTTATGAATCATGGTAGGTTTATCCTATTTCTACAGCCACCAATTTCTCAAATTGGTTCTTAATTATATATAAATCTCTTTTTTGAGAATTTTTCCATGAGTATTATTTGATTTATCACTCTTTTTTATTTTGTTTATTTTCCAATGGACATTTTAACATTGATATTTTAAATTGAAATTGGTGTTTATGTTGAAAACATTGAATCAAATTGTGGAGTTGTTAAATCGATTTACTACTATTCATTTAATGCAAATATATTATCCAAGAATGATGTTAGATTTAATGAAGTAATGTAGTTGCCCTCTTGACTAATTGGTTCACCTTATTTATTATTTCCCTTTGTTTATTGAAGGAGATAAAATTCTATCTTACTTGAAAACATTTATCTATATTTAAGTTTTTTAAGTGTCTTATTTCTAAGATTTTTGTAAATTTTTATTTGTAATTGTAACAACTCCATTTTTTTTAATACTATTTCCGTGCTCAACCATTACCTCGATCCCTTAACACATTGTCCTCATGACATATTTTCTATTAGTCAGGGTCTAGTTTCATTTTAACTTGAATTAAAAATTATCACGGTTAATGCCTTCCCATATACATGTATCCACCCCTAATCTCTATTGAATCATTATGATTTTATCACAACATACCCCCTTAACCTTATGTGACATTATACACAGATTTCTAATTAGGAAATCTAAACATCACTATGTTGAGATTTTTTCTGTTTGAGTCAAATAGGCAAAAAATCTCTGAAGGATGACAACAATAGGGATTCAGTTCCTAGATTAGCTCCAGGTTGTTGGGAGGGAGTTAATGCCTCCTATATTTGATGTGAGGGAGTTATGAGGTTGTTAGATTCTCTATTCTATATAATAGGCAACCATTCGGATGGTTTGCTAAGAGTGTGTGAGGATTTCTTGATGTAATCTCCAATATTTTTGATTAATATATTCCTGATGCCTATGTTTGGTGGACGTAGCCCAGATTGGTTGGGTGAACCACGTTAAATACTGTGTTATGTGCTTGCTTCTGCTGTGTGTTTAATTTGTTGCTGAGCACCTGATCCAACAATTGGTATCAGAGCATGTTGGAGGCAAGATTGGACTTGCATACTGGAGGTGCAAGCTGAGGTCGTTTTTTTTTTTTTTTGCTGACTGGAGGTGCTGCGTGCGTGTGAATCAGTATGGGACTGCGTGAAGAAATTACCAGCGTAGGCTTGGTGGATTAAAAGATTGCTGCGTGGAATGGACATGCTATAAAACAGCGTGGTGCGTACTCCAAAGCGTGGTGCGTACTCGAGGTGCGTGGTAACGTGGACCAGCTGTTGCTGCCTGGTATTTAGTATTTCTTACGTGCGTTTAAATAGTTGTGCACATGATTGGTTTTTGGATTTACAGACCAGCGGATATATATATATTTTTATTTTAAACTCTCAGCATGGATATGCTGTAAACACGACGTTGTTTGACATATATATGTTAAAGCAAAGGATATATGCGCTTGCAGTTTATATATATGTTTTAAAATGAAAGAGGTTGAAACACATGTGAGAAATACCATGTCAACAGTAATGGAAAAAAATGTTGAATGAAGGATTAAGCCAACATGGATATTTATATGTAATTGCGGTGAACGTATGTGGTGGAGGAGTAATTTTTTATGCCATTAAACAAAAAAGGAGTTATAAGGGATATTGAAGCCTTTTTTTGAAAAGGACTTATATTTTTTTTTAATGGCATACGTATAAAGGCACAGGCAGATTTTTGTGTAAAATTTTTTAAAGGCATAGGCAGTTTTTGTTGAGTAAAAACAAAGGCATTGGCAATTTTTTTTTTTTTTTTTGCTGGTTGGATATTGGAGATTATTGTTTTTTGCTGATACAAGATGGCCAAAAATCAAAGTGCCCGGTTCGAAATTGAGAAATTCAATGGTAAGAATAATTTTGAAATCTGGAAGGTGAAGATGTGCACGTATCTCAAGTTCAATACCAAGGTGTATGAAGCACCGTTGTAGAAAACAAGACCTGCCTGATTGGAGATTAATGGATGGTGATGGATGCTAGAGCTCCGAAAGTGACCTTATATATGGTCCTGCTGATTGATGTCTGCTGAACATTATGTTTGAAAAACTCATTATGAGTGTTGCCTGTGGTCGAAGCTTGAGAAGCTCTACATGACGAAGTCTTTGACAAACCGAATTCTCCTGAAACGGCAGCTTTACAGTTTGCGGATGAAAGAAGGTACCTCAATTGCTGATCACCTGAATGTTTTTAATACCTTGTTGGTGCAATTAAACAGTCTAGATGTAAAATTTGATTCAGAGGATAAGGCGATAACTTTATTATGTTCTTTACCTGAATCCTGGGATCATTTTGTTACTTCCATAAGTTTTAGTACATCAGATATTCTTGAGTTTGACGATGTTGTTGGAGCCTTGTTGGCTGAGGAGACGAGGAAGAGGTCAAATGCAGACACCTCGACATCAGAGGTAATGATGGCCAGAGGTCGCTCACGAGAGAGACACTCCGGTGGAAAGCATAGCGACTCTCATTCGAAGTCCAAAGGAAAGAAGCCCAAGGCGAAGTGTTGGCATTGTGGCAAGGCTGGACATCTGAAAAAGGATTGTTGGAAGCGAAAGCAGGCTGATAAAGAGGGCTCTTCGACAGAAAAGAAGGAAGCCAATACCACAGATACAGGTTCAGTTTCAGGTATGAGTGATGAGGTATTGTCTGTTAATGCTTCAAAACATGATCAACATTGGTTGTTAGATTCCGAGGCATCTAACCACATGTGTATTCATAAAGATTGGTTTAAAACATATAGATCAATTGATGATGGTGTTGTGTACATGGGTAATGATGTAACATGTAATATTGTTGGGATTGGAAGCATACAACTACAAATGTTTGATGGCACAACCAGAATACTAACTGATGTAAGGCATGTACCAGAGTTAAGAAAAAATTTGATTTCATTAGGAGCACTTGATTCAAATGGATATAAAATTGTAATTCAAGGTGGAGTTATGAAAATCTATAAAGGTATCTTACTAGTGATGAAGGCTAAGAAAGTAGGAAATCTATTTCAGTTAGAAGGTAGAACTGGCCGCATCAAGGGGAACTGGGTGCTCCAACATGACAAAGAGTTCCACCCCACGGTGTAATTTACATTGGGGCATATGTGAGTGAAAGAGGATTGGAAATTTTAAGGACCTGGAAGTTACTTCCCTAACTAAGATCTCACAGAAACTTGGGATTTCTGAACATTGTCTGCTTAAACAAAGTAAACAAAGTTTAAAACAAAAACATACTAGTAAAGTGTATACTTGATTATATCCATTCGATGTGGGTCCACTTCCTATACTTCCATTTGTGCTCATCTTATTTTGTATCATTCAATATGACTTTCTGGGAAGTTTGGCTCATATGTTGAAAAAGAAGTCAAGGTGTTGCTGCCCACAGCTTAGAGCATTGGTAGAAAACAGCACTGGTAGAACAATAAAGTGTTTAAGAACTGACAATGGTGGTGAGTTTACTTCCAAGGAGTTTGACAGCTATTGCAAGGATGCAGGGATCGAGAGACATAAGACCACGCTTTATACTCCTCAGCAAAATGGAGTTGCTGAACGCATGAACAGGACTCTTCTAGAGAGAGCAAGGAGTATGCTGAGTAACGCCGGGTTGCAAAAGGAGTTAGGACGGAAGCAAGGCAAACGCTGGTGTGATAAACCGATCTCCATCAACGGCAATAGACTGCAAGGTTCCGCAAGAGGTATGGACAGGACACCCTTGTGACTATTCTAAACTCAGAGTGTTTGGCTGTGATGCATATGCTCTAGTGCCTAAACATCAGCGAACTAAATTAGATCCGAAATCGAAAAGGTATGTCTTTGTTGGGTATGGTGATGGAACAAAGGGATTTAGATTGTGGGATCCTACTACCCGCAAAATCATCATCAACAGAGATGTAAGGTTTAATGAATCCTCTCTTGTACAGTTAGATGTAGATAGAAGATTGAAACAGGATGATGTATCTGATTTCCAGCATATTCAGTTTGACAGCATTTCTAATGATAGTCATAATGAACATAGTCTGGGACTGTATCACAACAAAGTTCTCTAATCCGATTATGAACAGTGTCTGATGAGGATGCAGAACAGGTTCTTATACATCATTATAGATTAACCTATCATGGAAGCACCAGAACATCTCAAGAGATCTACAAGGATCAAACACCTGGTTCCAGAAGGCATGATGATTCACGACACTAAGAATGATGACATGTCCTTGTGTTATCGGGAGCTGTAGAAGGTCTAAATAGTGATAAACGTAGCAACATGAAGGAAGAAATGATGGCCTGAGTAAAAACCCACATGGGATCTGGGAGCTCCCAGAAGGCAGAAAACTCGTGGATATCACTGGGTGTTCAAGCTGAAACGGGGTGTGAATGATATGGAGGACAGGTACAAAGCGCGACTGGTTGCAAAAGGGTTTTCTCAGAAAGCCGGTATTGACTTTCATGAGATTTTTTCACTAGTGGTTAAAATTGTTTCAATTAGAATTGTGTTAGCATTAGTGGCTTTGCTTGATTTAGAGTTGCAGCAATTAGATGTTAAGACTGCATTTCTACATGGAGACTTAGATGAGGAAATATATATGGAACAACCATAAGGGTTTGTTCAACATCGCAATGAGAAATTTGTCTGCAGGCTCAAGAAGTCATTATATGGCCTGAAGCAGTCGCCTCGGCAGTGGTATAAGAAGTTTGATTCTTTCATGTTGAGTCAGAAATATGTTAGAAGTGAATATGATCATTGTGTTTATTTCAAACAGTTGAATAATGGCATGTTCATTATCTTAGTGTTATATGTTGATGATATGCTTTTAGCAAGCAAAAGCATTGAAGAAATCAACAGGTTGAAGACTCAGATGGCAAGGACGTTTGATATGAAAGATCTAGGAGCCGCAAGACAGATTTTGGGCATGGAGATTTTCTTGTATATTGTGGCAATGGTAAGCTGTATTATCACAATGTATATGTTGAGAAAATACTGGAGGTTTGCATAATAATGCAGTTCGTGGTTTATCCCTTAGCTTCCCATTTAAGCTTTCTCTGTTTTATGTCTCAATACGTATGAATAGTATCATGTCTCAATTCCATGCCAATGTAGTAGGATGTTTGATGTATGCGAAGTAGATGCATGTCAGATATATTTCTGCGCAAGCTGCTAACATTGTGTACATGGCAACCGGTAAATTTAGTGTTTAAGAAACAAAGCCAAGATTTGATACAAGTAAAGTTATTACTATGCAAGAGTAGTGAATATGTTTGTGGATATGTTGATTCTGATTTTGCAGGTGATTTGGATAAGAGAAGGTCAACTTCAGGGTATGTCTTTACTCTTGCAGGTGGAGCTATTAGCTGGATGTAAAAGCTACAGAACATTGTTGCTTTATCCACAATCGCTGTGAACACATCATCGTCAAGCTTTCATGCTTGTAAAGAGGTTATTTGTTGAAAAGGTTTGGTTTGGTGGAGTTTGTACACAAAGATAACATCATTTATGAATGCATGGCAAGATCACAACTGCCTACTGGTAGTAAGTCAAAGCATTCAATTAAATATTTATTTTGGGTACAAAGCATTACTGAAAGGGGAGTCTCTCTTGAAAAGGTGCATACAAAGGAAAACTTGGTAAGGCACACCACAAAATCCGCTTTGAATGGAGAAGCTACGCTGGTGTTTGGCTTCTCTTGGCTTGCAGAAAAGATAAAATAATAATAACAGGGCATCACGCGAATTGTTGTCAAGGTGGAGATTGTTGAGATTTTTTCTGTTTGAGTCAAATAGGCAAAAAATCTCTGAAGGATGACAACAATAGGGATTCAGTTCCTAGATTAGCTCCAGGTTGTTGGGAGGGAGTTAATGCCTCCTATATTTGATGTGAGGGAGTTATGAGGTTGTTAGATTCTCTATTCTATATAATAGGCAACCATTCGGATGGTTTGAAAAGAGTGTGTGAGGATTTCTTGATGTAATCTCCAATATTTTTGATTAATATATTCCTGATGCCTATGTTTGGTGGACGTAGCCCAGATTGGTTGGGTGAACCACGTTAAATACTGTGTTATGTGCTTGCTTCTGCTGTGTGTTTAAATTTATTGCTGAGCACCTGATCCA
>JAXQQM020091285.1:0-38815 GCA_034641835.2 Pinus albicaulis | reverse complement strand
GGAATGAGATGAATGATATATGGAATGAAGTGAAGTATGAATGAATGAATGAAATGGAGTATGGATGGATAAGTGAATGGAATGAAATGAAATGAAATGGATCATAAGTACAACGGATCTGAACTTATGATTTTGTAACAGCTGCTTGCAAAAACAAAATGGGAAAAGTTAGAGTGTCAGAAAAACTCTGATTTTCACCCTATCTTTTCTGTATAAACATGCCAATCAATGATTGGTTTTCATGTTTATACCTTATTTTTATTATTATTTTTTTATTTTTATTTTTATTTTTATTTTTTTATATTTTTTTTAAAAGAAATGCTTCAGAAAATTCAATCAAGTTGATGAAGAAGAAAGATTCTTCTTCATTAACTTCACATCACTGTTTTCTTGGAACTTCTTGACAAATTCTTCTCTTGAGAGTGGTTTGTGATACAGCTTCAATCTATGACCATTTACAAGAAAAGTGACCTCTTCTTCATCTATTGTCCTGATTTTTATTGCTCCATTGTCAAAAATTCTCACAATTTCATATGGCCCAAGCCAATGTGTTTGAAATTTACCTTGAAAATCCTTGAACTTTGAATCAAACAAGAGAGCCGAGTCACCTTCTTTGAACTTCTTTTCCTTGATGTACTTGTCATGCCATCTAGCCCTCTGCTGTTGGACTATACTGGTTTTCTGAACTGCATCTTGTCTGATCTCATCCAATTCATTAATCTGCTCCAATCTATGCTTTTGTGCCTCTGATAGATCAAGTCCTAGCTGAACTACCATTTTGAAAGTTTGAATCTGGAACTCTATGGGAAACAAAACTTGCTTTCCATAAACAAGTTCATAAGGAGTATGACCTGTTGTGTTTCTCCATGTAGTTCTATAGGCCCACAAGGCTTCAGGAAGCCTATCTACCCAATCTCTTCTATGTAAATGAACGGTCTTTGTTAGGATTCCTTCAATGACCTTATTAGTAGATTCCACTTGACCATTTGCTTGTGGATGATAAGGAGTAGATTTTCTATGCCTGATTTTGTACCTCTCCATCATTTGCTCCACTAGTCTTGATGTAAATTGAGCTCCTTGATCTGTAACAATTTCCCTTGGGACACCAAAACGAGTAAAAATATCCTCAAAAATAAAAGTAACTACAGATGCTTCATTAGCAACAAGTAATGGCTTGGCTTCTACCCATTTGGTAACATAATCAGTGCAAACTAATATATATCTCTTTTGTCTTGATGGAGGACTAATAGGTCCTACAAAATCCAAAACCCATTTTTCAAAAGGTTCAATATGTACCTGAGGTTGTAATGGCATCTCACCTGAAGGAGAAGGTTTCCCTACCCTTTGGCAACTGTCACACCTTTTGACATACTCTTTAGCATCTTTAAACAAGGATGGCCAATAATATCCTAAATTAAGGATCTTATAGGCTGTCCTCTTATCAGCAAAGTTTCCGCCACAAGGTTCATCATGACATGCTTTGAGAATCTCAGGCATCTCATCTTCACGAACACACCTTCTAATGATCAAATCTGGACCTGTCTTGTACAACTCATTAGCAACCCATGAATATTTTGCATTGTCATAAATGATTTTTATTTTATCTCTTGCATTCATTATTGAAGGAAATTTCCCTGAAACTAAATAATTAGCAATATCAGCAAACCATGGAGTTTGAGTAGAAATTGCAAAAAGATATTCATCAGGAAATTGATCTTCAACTAGAGTGTCATCTTTGATATTTTGGAGTCTAGATAGGAAATCAGCTACTGTGTTTTGTTTTCCAGGCCTATCTAGAATGGTAATGTTGAATTCTTGTAAGAGCAATAACCATCTTATAACTCTGCCATTAGTAATTGATTTGTTCATTAAGTATCTAATTGCAGAATGATCAGTGTGAACAAAAGTTTCATAGCCTGTTATATAGTGTTTGAATTTGTTTATGGCATGAACAACAACTAAAAACTCTTTTTCAGTTACAGTATAGTTTAACTCTGCAGGAGTCAAATTTTTACTGGTATAATAGATGGCATAGGGAATCAAATCTTTTTGTCCCAATACTACTCCTAGAGCTGTATCAGAAGCATCTGTCGAGATATGAAAAGGTAACTTCCAGTTAGGTCCCCTTAATATAGGTGCTTCAGAAATTTTGGTTTTCAGGGTTTCAAAAGCTAACTGGCAATCAGAAGTCCACTTGAATTCACAATCTTTGGTAAGTAATTTGAAGAGTGGAGATGCTATCTTGGTGAATTTTTCTATAAACCTCCGATAATATCCTGTAAATCCTAGAAAACTCCTAACATCTTTTTGACAGCTTGGAATAGATAAGTTAGAGATGACTTCAACTTTTGACTCATCAACTCTAATCCCATCCCCTGAAATGTGATGCCCCAAAACAATACCTTCAGTAAACATCATGAAACATTTCTCATGACTAAGTGAAAGGTTTACTTCTTGACATCTCTTTAAGACTTTTTCCATGTTTTCTAAAGCTTCTTCAAATGTGTTTCCATAAATTGTGAAATCATCCATGTATACCTCTACACAATCATGTATTAGATCTGAAAAAATTCCTAATACTGCCCTTTGGAATGTTGCAGGTGCATTGCATAATCCAAATGGCAATACTCGGTAAGCATAGGTACCCCAAGGACGGGTAAATGTGGTTTTGTCTTGATCTTCAAGTGCTACTTGGATTTGGTTGTAACCACTAAACCCATCTAGGAATGAGAAGTACTTTTTGCCAGCTAATGTATCTAACACTTGATCTATGAAAGGTAAGGGAAAATGGTCTTTAAGAGTGGCTTTGTTTAATTCCCGGTAGTCAATACATACCCTCCATTTACCATTTTTCTTTGGCACAATTACGAAAGGAGAAACCGGCTGACTATCTGAAATGGGATAGATGAAGTTGACATTTAACAATTTTTGCAATTCTTCTTTAACAATCTCCCTAAGATTTGGATTCATCCATCTTTGAGGTTGTCTGATTGGTTTGCAATTTTCCTCTATATAGATGTGATGAGTGAAAGTCTTGGGACTTATCCCTTTCATGTCAGTGTACTCCCATGCATATGCAGAAGAGTGTCTCTGTAATACTTTGACTAACTTTTCTTGTTGAGATTTCTCTAGGTTCTTATTTATGTTCAAAGTTTTGCCTGGAAAGATCTCACTTGTAGAGCTGCCAAATTTATCCATAGAATGAAGAGACATCTATCTTGATGAAAAAAACTCAATATTGGATCCCTCTTGAAATGATTCATGTTTTTGTTCTGGAGAGGATTCAAATTTTTCTAGAGTATTCAGAATTTGATTATCTTCACTAATTTCTGAAATTGTGAAGAGAGGTTGTAAATCTTCTTCATCCTCTATCCATTGACTGTCATCTAGATCTATAATTGTCCTATCTGGAGGATATAAAGTGAATTTCTTAGTTGAACTACCATCAGAGATATACATATCACCGGATCTACAACTAATAAAAGCATCAGCTGTAGCCGACCAAGGTCTTCCTAATATAACATGATGTCCTCCTAGATTATTCTTAGGAATTAGGATCATGAAATCCACAGGGTAATCCCAAGAATCTAGGGACACTGGAATGTCTTCTATTACCCCATCTGGTTTGATCACAGATCTATCTGCTAATTGTAATAATGTGGGTGTAAAGAGAAGATTAGGAAGTTTCAGTTTATCCATGATTTGTCTACTCATGATATTGATTGCTGCTCCTAAATCAATGAGTGTGTTTCGGATTTCAATTCCATTGATGTGAATTTTAACAACTGGATTTCCTGGGTCAAGATACTTTGGAATAGTAATTTTGCCCATCATAATGTCTGCTATTTTTCCTACCAGTTGAATTTTCTTTGTTTCTCTTATTCTTTTTCTTGTTTTCTTCATACTCAACTCCTTTATTGTTTTGGCTAAAATTGGAATTTCCTTGATGGCTTGTAATAATGGAATTTTAATGCAAACATTTCTCAGCTCATCTAGGAAATCATAATTAGGCACCAAAATTTGTTTTTCTACACCTCTATCAATTTGTAATCTTTCTGGAAAGGGAGGTATAGAAGTAGATGTGGATGGTTGCTCTAATACATGAGTTGAAATTATTGGATCTTTTTGCTTTAATTTTTCAGTGTTTGGGTCTTGAAAGGATATGTCTTCCTCAAGAATTTTATTCACTCGTAGAGAGTCTTCCTCAGAGTTATCTTGTTCTTGTATGATCACAGAAGGTTTCCTCTTTTCAAGTATTCTTCCAGACCAAAGTTGAAGATCACTAAGGTCTAAAGGAGTAATTAAATAAGTTGGAAACTGTTGGCCTTCTATCATGTATGTGTTCTGAGGATTTTTATTATTGGGGTTTGGTATGGGTTGAGCAGGCAATTGATTTTATTTTTGAGTGAATGGTAACAAAAGTGGTTGATTTTTATGTGGTAGGTTCTGATGATGTTGTTGAAGATTTTGTTGAAAATTTTGTTGAAGATTTTGAGGAAAATTTTGTTGAGGATTTTGAGGATAAAAATGTGGGTATGGTGGATAGGATGGTGGATACTGATAGTATGGGAGTATCTTCCATAGGGACTTTGTGATCCTTGTGCCCAAGCTGGAGATTTATTTTGAAATTGAGGCCAAGGTTGCTGCCAAGAATTCCAAGGTGGAGGTTGATTATACATTTGATCATGGAATCCTTGTGTCTGAGGTCCCTGCCAAGGCCTTCTAGATACAAAATTGAGAGACTCTGTGGAATCTGTAGGATTTTCCTCCTGAAATACAGTTTTGAGACCAGGAAGAGAAGGACAATTCTTGGTCTCGTGTTTTTCAGAACAAATGACACAGGTCTCTACAACTTTTACATCCAATGGACACTCTCTCAAGACATGTTTCTTTCTACATTTGGGACAAAAGATTGCCAAGGCATCAGATTCAGCTTTTTGCTTGTTTTGTATCTTAAGGGTGTCTATTTGTTCACTAAGACTCCCTAAGATGTCAGATTTGAAATCATCAAGCATGTGTCCTATTTCTGAACTACTTACTGTCCCAGAAGCAGACTTACTTTCCCTTGCAAGAGCAGGATCTCTTGGACCTTTTATAGTTTTAGATTTCCCTCTTGAAAGGTTTATACATAACTCAGATATTTCAGGTAATGTAAGCTGTGATATATCCCCTTTTCCCATCATGTTAAGGATATCCAACCATTCATCCCTAATTGTTTTCAACAAAAGAGCTTTTAAGGTGTCTTGATCTAGGTTTTCCATTTTTGCTCTTTTGATGTTGTATGAAATCTCTCCAACAAATCTTCCAAGTTTTCATCTTCTTTTTGTAACATCTTAAACACTTCTTCCTTATGATTGACCGACATACAATAATCCAGATACCTCTCTAGAAATTTTTGTTTCATGTCTTCCCATGTCCTAATAGAACTGTTGATCAAACTCATAAACCACTTCAATGCTGCTCCTTTCAAGGTTGAAGGAATAATTTCAGTTTTTGAGCACCTTGTAAGTAGTCATAAGTTCTACATAGGACTTCAAATTCAAATAGGAAGGTTTCATGATCTTCAGTTTTAAGTCCATAGAAGTTTGGAAGGACAGAGAGTGAAATGTTTTTCATGGTTGTATTGGTTTCTTCATCAATTATAGGGAACCCAAAAGAGCTTCCTATTTCTCTTCTACCTCTTTCTCCATCTGCACCTCTACCTCCTTCTCCTCTACCTCTACCTCTACCTCTACCCCCTCCAAATAATGTGTGTTCTCCATTAAAGACTCCTCCTCCTCCTTATTCTGCCATGGTTAGTTCCTCTGTAGTAGTAGGAAAGTTTGTGTCTCTAACAGGAGTCCTTGGCTTTTCTTCTAAGACAGATTCAGTGGATGAAGTGGAAGTTATTTCTAATGGAATATCTAATCTTAGGTCCTCTAGAAGTCCAGGATCAGTAATGGATGGAATGTGGGTCTGAGTTGAAGATGTACTAGCTCTGGGTCTAGGTGAAACAAGTGGTGTTCTAGGAATCAAATTTCTACTTCTGCTGCTTATAAATCTACCCCTTGAATCTCTCTCTCTATGCATATAATTGTTTTTGGGGGTTAAGAAACAAATATTACCTAGTTTTCACTTCTCCGACAACGGCACCAAAATGTTTGTGCTCAACCTAGTCTCCTAAATTGAGTTCATTTAATTGTCAACCAGGGTTGGTAAACTGCTGAAGTGAAGTGCATTGTATGTGCCTAGTTGTTTGTCTCTTAATGCGTTGTGTTTAGTGTTTTATGATTTTTTTGGTCTTTTGTGATGATTTATGATGTTTTTGGTCTTTTGGTGGTTTTTATGTTCACAAGGAAAATGACTAAAAAGCTAGTGGAAAGAAGCTACTGATTAAAAATAGAGTGAAGCCTAATTGGTTGATGACAAATGACAAATGAAAATGAAAATACTGAAACAGAATCAAATCTAAACTATGACTAAGCAGAATACAAAGCTTGATAATGACTTTAAGGAAATGAATCAAAACATAAACTTAACTTGTCCAATTCTTTCATCAAAGGTATTTTGGGAGAGCTTGAGAAATGGTCAGCTAAGTATACAAATTCTCCTAACTGAAAAATTAAACAACCAGCTTATAAGGATGCAAAATTTTATCCATGATTAAAGATTTGTTGAAACATATTTGGAGGAAAACATTGGTACCATCATAAGATCTCTACTCTAAGACTAGTTCCTAACTCTATTCTGCAACTTAGTTTAACATCACTAAACCTTACTCAAGAGTTATAGATTTCTTTTTAAAGTAGTCTTTTGAGGAAAGGCTTTGTTTATGAAGTGGTAAAGAAGTTGCAAAAGTACTTCAGGCCTTGAAATGGTACTGTCTTCTGTTCATATGGCTATGAATCAATTATAGATTTGGAACAAGAAGAGGTTTTGTAAATAATGAAGGCCGTTTTGTTAAGTTTAACAACTAATGTAATCTAATATGCAGTGGATGACAACTAATTGTGGAGTGAAAATGCAATGAGTTAAGCTAAAACTGAACTTAAGATGTCACTAGTCTAAAACAGTGCTGAACTGACAAGCCATTATCAAACTTAAAACAAAATAACAGAGCATGAATTGAATGCAATTTGACTCCGGAGTACCCTAACTAAGTTATCATGCATTAATCTATGGGATTCTACAGCCTGTTTTGTCCATCATGATTGGTATTTTGGAAGAGCTTCTTAGAACGATCCTGGCTGTACAATTCAGTGCAAATGCAAACATAAAGACTAAAAGCAATTTTAAAACTAAGACATCACAGCTATCTCCTACCCATCATTATGATATTTTGTAAGGGTGTTTTAAGAGTAAGATTAGCTATGCTACTTAGTGCAAACAAACAACTGAAATGTTCAGTATCACAGTCATGCCTTAGACATCATAAGGATATTTTGGAAGATTTTGATTAGTATAAGTTCAACTGTGATAGTGAACAAAAGAAATTACAATTAAATCCTACAACACTATAGCCATTTCTCATTCATTATCATGATCTTTTGGAAGAGTTTCTTCTTTTGGAAGAGTTCTTAGAACAAGTATAACTATAGTGGCTAATGAAATTAACTACGAACTCAAACTTCAAAAACGTAAAAACAACTAAAATACTTATCTAAATTTCGAAAATAAAGTCGTGCAGGAGGCAGGGGCCCTCTACCACCAGACGGAATCTAACTCCAAATCAACTCAATGCGTTCAAAGAAAATATGTCTTCTTCATTGAAGGAAAAATAACTTGAAACAGAGTAATCTCGGTCTTCAGAAATATAGCATGAAATCTAAGCAAAATCTAGCCTATCTCTCGGTTTCCCAAGTGTTTTTATAACAAATTTACATAACAGAACTTGCAACAATACAGGGATCCTTGTCTTTCCTTATCAAAATCACATTCTGACTCTGAAGATGGCAACGTAAAGAGAAAAAGGACATCTGGACTAAGATAGTCCTATTAGAAGTCTGCTTCCTTAAATAAGTTCCCACGTACCAAAACCACGTCCAAAATTCGGTTTTTCCTTTATGGTGAGCAACGTATGATGTGGACATGACGTGGAATATACCCATATGTGGTTTTTCTTGAGAGGACACCTGGAACATGCCTGAACGTGAAGACAGCTGCAGAATTGCCGGTTAGCTACGGAATGCCTGCATTCTGCAGCTAGTTCCAGTCAAAATGCATTACAATGACAAAAATCACAAAACTTAGCAAGTTAGCCATGTTAATCATTCTAAAAGTAATTTTAACTAATTTCATTGATCAATTGGGTCTGGGATAACAATGGTCAAAGGAAAATGAGGTAAAGTAAGATGACAGAAAGCACAATCTTGGGACTCAACACTCCTATGAATATAATACAGCACATAAGTACTTCCTCATGGTGTGGTTTATTCATGATAGGAATTTTTTCCTCTAAAGCTATTATGATATATGATGGGCAGTCTTAGCTGGTGATCTGATGCAAGTTTTTGAGGCCTATTTGGCATAAGACTGTTGCTATTCTAGAACAGAAAATGGAAGCCATTTTCAGTAGTTAGTATATCCCCTTCTCCAATGTGACACTCATCAAATTAAGAAAGAGATAACTGTAGATTTAAAAACAAACAACCAGCAAGTAGCGTATTATTCCTTATGTTATGGCCTAAAAGATGTTGGGCCTATTGTGTAGGGTGCAAATTCTTTCCATGGTCAAAAGGTATGTTTTAAAGGGGATTCCGCTTGGCACACAATCCTAGGTTGCTTCATTTTCTAACAAATGTAATTGTTTATTTTGTGGTTGATGCATTTATGGAGGGGTATTTATAGTAACCTGAGTTTATTTATTGCACCCTTAACCATTGTTTCCTATTCTTGGAGAGATATTTGGGTCATTGGAGAAAGAGCCTTATATGCCTTTTCTATTTTGAGACTGTAATTGGTTTGCATTTAGGATGAGTGATGAATCACCTAGATTTAGGACACAAATGTAGCAAGCAACAACCACTGCAATCAAACAGGGCAGAGTCAAAGGTGGTTATTCATTTCTATTTTTGGCATCCTTCCCAAAAGCCATGGACTCGTTTTATCCATTTAAAGGATTAGGGCACCAAAAGGAATCAAATCTCTTTGTTTCTAAGCCAACCCCGCTGATTTAAGATATAGTAATGAGTCAAATAAAAGTGAAACCTGTCTGAAGAAATTAGTAGGACCTGTAGGTTCAATAAATTAAAGATTTCAAACGTGTTTCTTGTTGGAATGCAACCACTAAAAAATTATTTGTGTTAAAACTTGATGAAGAAAACTACAATTGGGAACCAAATTTTATGAAATCTCATATGGAAAGCAAAATTCTGTTTTAAATCTAAAAAATTAAAAAAATTAAAAATAAAAATAAAAATTCAAGTTAATTATGTCATGATGGTGGTTGAAATGGATCCAAGAAAATTTTTAATTGTGGCGTCGTATTTAATGCAAGATCTTGGGCCTTATATTTATTTTATTACAAAGGTATTTTCTCAGGCATGTCGATTAGAAACTTTTCAAAAGGAAAGGAAACTAAAACACTCTATGCAGAATCTAGCCATGCTTAAAATCATGAATGAGGTGAAGGCACCCAATTTTTCCACAACAATCATATTAATGCAGACCAGTGACATAATCATTCATCTTACATATCTAAAGGTAAATATCAGAACCTAGTATACATGGTTTCAACAAAGCCTCGTTACCCACATTTTTGTTTAAGACAAAAATGGGATAACCATGGGGAGCTATCCCAATTCAATATATGTTGGTAATACATTATGAAACATATCAACTATACTGACATGGGACCATAATTCCTGAAGTGTGAGGAAATATATTATCATAATGGCTCTAGTTTGATAGGTGAATTTGAATGCATGAGAAAGGTAATAGCAGATGATATCATAGGATCTGAACTCTTGGAAGATTCCTCTGTGGACTCCATATAGCGCACAGGCAAGGAGGGTGATAACATAATAATACAAGGACAAGAGGAGGGATAGTGGATGGGTCAAACTTGTCTAATGGAAGAAATTTTCACATGTCAATAGCACTCATGTAGAGAGTAATGAAACAAGTATATGGAAACCAGTATTCACAATGTCAGAATTAAGGATTCATCTTGACAAAGGCAAGAGGAGTGTAAATATGTAAGCCTATCCAGGGAGGTATGTCTCGAATGCAGCCATTACAGTCCCATCCTATTTCAATAACACTCAACATCAAGCAACTCAAACTCCCAAACACATGATCACTTGAGTTCAAATAATTTTGGCAGAGAACTAGCATGATGGCTATAGGTGCATCTTTTGGAACCCTGTCAGCAGTAGAAGTAGAGGCTCATAAGAGACCTTTAGCTGGGCATGCAAATGTAAATACGACACCACAGAACTTTTTCCTGCAATCATAGACCAAGTTATGAAATAACTTGGAACATGAAGGGAGGAAAATAATATAGAGAACATTGCCTAATTTCATAGCAGAAGTTTCCCAAGAGAATTAATTGGTGTAAGGTATTTCTCCTGTGTATAATATATATAGATATGTGCACTGGAATTAAAAAAGAAAATTAAATGGGGAGGGGGGGAACCTAAATTTGGGCCAAAATCAAATTTTGTTATTGGAACCAAACTTTATTTAAGGTGATTTGTACACATGTGAAATTAAATTTATGATGGGTTGACCTGTGCGTGTAAAGTCTTGTGACCATTGCTAGGAGTAATTTTCTCATCCTATGGGGGATTGCCTATTGAAGAGCCCATTTCTTTGCACAACAGACACATGGAAGAAATGGGGTGCTCAACCCAGCTTATGAGGACCTAGAGGATGATTTTTCCCACCTTTAAAGGAGCCATATGAATTCACTTTGAAGCACTCTACACTTGGAGGAATCTTGGAGGCGTAGTTTTCCCTTTGGTCGTTCCTTTGCCTTGATTTGTGAGCCATGTTCCCACTTCATAACAGTTTTTTGACCCTTATAATATATATTTTAAAGGTCTATACACCCTTTGAAGGGTCATTTATTGGAGGTACATGAGCCTATATCAGATAAAAAGGGTTTAGTTCCCACTTTGAAAGACATTTGGAGGTGGAACTCCCTTGTTTAGTGGAGGATTTGTCACAACTATGGGGGAACTTGAAGTTCCAACTCTCCCACTTGGTCAATGGCATTAGGAGCCCTTGTATCCACCTTGGAAGAGAATTTTGGGGTTTTCTTCCCACTTTAGAGGCTTTTGGTGGGCAGATTTAAAGACTTCCTAGATAAGCTATGTTGTTGATGGGCTTTAGGAGGTTGGATGCCATGCCAACAAGCCCTTCATCCCGTTCATTTATGGAGATGGGAACTTTGTGAGGGCTCATTCCCCCTAATCATTGTACATGTGGCATGAATTCCCCTAAATTCATGTAATTTACATTAATTAATTGTACAAGAGGGCCTTTGCACCTCCTTAAGCTAAAATTGGGTATTTTAGCTTAGAAAAATAATATTTCACTGCGAGGGAAATTGAGCACCTCCTCTATAAATATAGGTTCTTTCCTTTAATTTTCTCATGGTTGGATTTGGGGGAGAAATATCTTAGAAGGTATAAAATTTATGTGATTTTTCTCTCTTACATTTTGGCTATGGATGGAAGATTTGAGTGACTTTTCTTGGGTGCAATTGGAATGTGTGTGATCTCTTTTCATGGATGCTTATGGTATATATTGGATTATGCTTGTTGAATTAAGTTGATTTATTTAATGTGTCCTGGTATATTGGAATGTGTGTGATTAGGAAAGGCAACTAAACCACTCTATGCAGCTTCTGACCAAGCTTAAACTCACGAATGAGGTGAAAGCACCCAATTTTTCCACAACAATCATCTTAATGCAGACCAGTGAGATAATCATTCATCTTACATATCTAAAGGTAAATATCAGAATCTAGTATACGTGGTTTCAACAGAGCTTAGAGGCAATGTTACCCACATTTTTGTTTAAGACAAAAATGGAGCTATCCCAATTCAATATATGTTTGTAATACATTATGAAACATATCAACTATATTGGCATGGGACCATACTTCCTGAAGTGTGAGGAAATGTATTATTAGAATGGATCTAGTTTGATAGGTGAATTTGAATGCATGAGAAAGATAACAACAGATGATATCATAGGCTCTGATCTCCTGGAAGAGTCCTCTACAAAATCCATATAGTTCATAGGACAGGAGGGTGATAGCACAGTAATACAAGGACCAGAGGAGGGACAATGGATGGGTCAAACCTGTCTTATGGAAGAACTGTTCACATGTCAGTAGTACTTTTGTAGTGAACAGTGAAACAAGGATAAGAGGCCTTTTTGAGGTTTGTATTGTTATGGAAACCGATATTCACAATGTCATAATTAAGGATTCATATTGACAAAGACAAGAGGAGTGTAAATTTGTAAGCCTATCTAGGGAGGTATGTCTCGAATGCAATCATTACAGTCCCATTCTATTTCAATCACACTCAGAATCAAGCAACTCAAACTCCCAAACACATGATCACTGGAGTTCAAATAATTTGGGAAGACAATTAACGTGTTGGCTATAGGTGCATCTTTTGGAACGTTGTCAGTTGTAGAAGTAGAGGCTCAAAAGAGACCTTGAGAAGGACATGCAAATGTAAATAGGACACCACAGAAATTATGCCTGCAATGATAAACCAAGTCCTGAACTAACTTGGAACCTGAAGGGAGGAAAAGAATACAGAGAACAATGCCTAATTTAACAGCAGAAGTTTCCCAAGAGAATTAATTGGTGTAAGGTATCTCTCATGTGTTTAATATATATAGGTATGTGCACTGGAATTAAAAAAGAAAATTAAAGGACCCGGGGGGGACCTAAATTTGGGCCAAAATCAAATTTTGTTGTTGGAACCAATATTTATTTAAGGTGATTTGTACACGTGAAATAATATTTGTGATGGGCTGACATGTGCGTGTAAAGTCTTGTGACCATTGCTAGGAGTAATTTTCCGATCCTCTAGGGGATTTCCTATTGCAGAGCCCATTTCTTTGCACAATAGACACATGGAAGAAATGGGGTGCTCAACCCAGCTTATGAGGACCCACTTCAAAATGGTTTTGTGACCCTCATAATAAATATTTTGAAGGTCTATACACCATTTGAAGGGTCATTTATTGGAGGTACATGAGCCTATATCAGAGAAAAAGAGTTTAGTGCCCACTTTGAAAGACATTTGGAGGTGGAACTCCCTTATTTACTCGAGGATTTGTTACAGTTGTGGGGGAACTTGCAGGTCCCCCTCTCCCACTTGGTCAATGGCATTTGGATACCTTGTACCCACCTTGGAAGAGAATTTTAGGGTTGTATTCCCACTTTAGAGGATTTTTGTGGGCAGATTTAAAGACTTCCTAGATAAGCTATGTTGTTGACGGGCCTTGGGAGGCTAGATGCCATGCCAACAAGCCCTTCATCTCGTTCATTTATGGAGATGGGCACTTTGTGAGGGACCATTCCCCCTGACCATTGTACATGTGGCATGAATTCCCCTAAATTCATGTAATTTTCGTTAATTAATTGTACAAGAGGGCCTTTGCACCTCCTTAAGCTAGAATTGGGTATTTTAGCTTAGAAAATAATATTTCACTGCGAGGGAAATTGAGCACCTCCTCTTAAATATAGGTGATTTCCTTTATTTTTCTCACGGTTGGATTTGGGGGAGAAATATCTTAGAAGGTCTAGCATTTCTGTGATTTTTCTCTCTTACAATTTGGCTATGGAATAGAAGAGTTGAGTGACTTTTCTTGGGTGTAATTGGAATGTCTGTGATCACTTTTCATGGATGCTTACGATAGATATTGGATGATGCTTGTTGAAGTAAGTTTATTTATTTAATTTGTCCTGGTGTATTGGAATGTGTGTGAATAGGAAAGGCAACTAAAACAATCTATGTAGCATCTGGCCAGGCTTAAACTCACGAATGAGGTGAAAGCACCAAATTTGTCCACAACAATCATCTTAATGCAGAAGAGTGAGATAATCATTCATCTTACATATCTAAAGGTAAATATTAGAATCTAGTATACGTGGTTTCAACAAAGCTTAGAGGTACTGTTACCCACATTTTTGTTTAAGACAAAAATGGAGCTATCCCAATTCAATATATGTTGGTAATACATTATGAAACATATCAACTACACTAGCATGGGACCTTACTTTCTGAAATGTGAGGAAATGTATTATTAGAATGTCTCTAGTATGATAGGTGAACCTTAATTCATGAGTAAGGTAACAACAAATGATATCATAGGCTCTAATCTCCTAGAAGAATCCTCTGCAGAATCCATATAGTGCACAGGAAAGGAGGGTGATAGCACAGTAATACAAGGACCAGAGGAGGGATAGTGGATGGGTCAAACCTGTCTGATGGAAGAACAATTCACATTTCAGTAGTACTCCTGTAGTGAGCAGTGAAACAAGGATAAGAGACCTTTCTGAGGTTTGTATTGTTATGGAAACCAATATTCACAATGTCATAATTAAGGATTCATCTTAACAAAGACAAGGGGAGAGAACAAAGACAAGGGTGTAAATTTGTAAGCCTATCCAGGGAGGTCTGTCTCAATTTGTCTTGAATGCATTCATTGAGTATCTCTTCAATGACACTGGAGCCTTCAATAAAATTGAACTCCCAAACACATGATCACTAGAGTTCAAAGAATTTGGGAAGACAACTAACAGGATGGCTATAAGTGCATCTTTTGGAACGCTGTGTTGGAAATACTAAGAGGGGGAGGGGGGTGAATCAGTATTCCTTTCAATTAGAGCATTAGTTAATCTTCAATTATTATCGGTGTTTGTACAATGATAGCAACAAACAAGAGGAACAAAAATGCACACAGTTTTTAAGGTGGAAACCCACTTTGGGACAAAAACCACCCAATGCTTTTCTAATAATTCTTTAATATTCAACTCCAATTGAAAATAAACCTCCAACTTCCTAGAATGTAGAAAAGCATTCTTCTCCAGCTCCCACTGGATGGATGCTCCAATGCCTGAGATTCTTCAATAGTCAACTGAACAGATGCCCCAACATCTAATGAGCTACAACTCACCCTAGTACCACCCTACCACCCTATAGAAGAATAAAAGAATAATGGACTCCCGTACCAGGGAAAATGGTCCACTTTACAATGATATAGAATGATGCAGAAGAAGAAGATATACTAGACCATAACCCCAAATTTGACAAAACCACCTAATGATGATCCTAGACCTCCCAACATTGCCTCTTCAACCCTTGGCAGATAGACACCAGTACAATTTGTACAATAATGTATTTACAATGACTAAGTACAATGATACATTTACAATGATTGTGTGTAGTGCTCGCACTTGAAGGAACTTCATATAATAGACTTCTTCTTCTTGTTATGCATGGTTGCTTTCTTGTCATGTCTGATCTTTTCTGCTTTGCTTTCTATGCTTTCTACAAGTAGAAAGTCTGGTCCTTTGCAACCCTTGACAACACATGATTTAGCTTTTTCATGCCTTCTAGGAGCTCGATATTGAATCTTGTGTATCTCTGTTATTTAAGATCCTCAATATCTGATTTTTAGTCCTGTAGTATTCCTCCGAGTCATCTTTCCAATGTCACAGATTTGACCCAATTTGGATTCTTCAAGGGAGAGTTATACCCAATCTCTCACAATGCCCTAATTATGGACTGTTTCAGAAGATCGAACTTGTACGCCATGCCACTTGTCACTGTTTCTTCATTTGGCTCTAAAGTTGATAGAGAGAAAATTATAGATTGTGCATTATTTGCCACTTCTTATGGAATTCCAATATGATACTAAGAGAGAGAGTTATGACGAATTTACCAAGGTCACTTCTTTGAGATGAATTTCAGGAGCTTGCAAAAACCCTGAATTCCACATATCATATCTCCAAAAATATTGCGTACCTTGATCTAAAATTTTTATAGTAGCTTCATCAGGATTTCAGCTTTGCGTCAAAAATATTTCAGCTTTTGAACCTTTAGAGAAAAAAATTTAGAGCGCAAATTCCATGATGACCTGTTTCAGATGGCGAAATCCCCTGTCTAAGGAGGAAATGAAGATCACAATTTATATAAATGCTTAGGTTGAGAGGGGCTTCAACAAGTGAACATGGGAGGGATTTTAGGAGCTTAAAAAATATTAATTATGAATTTTCAATTACCCATGCCCCAACCTCATGGGGTTTTAGCCCACTAACTGGGGGTACAAACTTCAAACATGAATATCTCTCAAACCCTGAAGAATTACATGGCGTGCCATATATCAATGGAAACATCTCGACAAAATGAAACCATCGAAAGAACATGTGGGAATATATTAATTTGGTAGGTCAAAATTCCCATGCAATATTAGGTTAGCCCTTGGTGCTAATTGGGTTGACATCAATGACAGCCTCGATCATCATATTTGTCGACTACGGAGAAGTAGAGGCTCCAGAAGAGACCTTGAGCGAGGCATGAAATAAATGGACACACAGGGGAATTCTGCACACGTGATAAGCCAAGTCTGAACTAATCTGGGACTGAAGAAGGAAGGAAAAGAATACAGAGAACAGTGCCTAATTTCATAGCAAAAATTTCCCAAGAGAATTAATTGGTGTAAGGTATATCTCGTGTGTATAATATATATAGGTATGTGCACTGGAATTAAAAATGAAAATTAGAGGGGGGGGAGGGGAACCTAATTTTGGGCCAAAATCAAATTTTGTTGTTGGAACCAACCTTTATTAAAGGTGATTTGTACACATGTGAAATGAAATTTATGATGGGCTGACCTGTGCGAGTAAAGTCTTGTGACCATTGCTAGGAGTAATTTTTTCATCCTATGAGGGATTGCCTATTGAAGAGGCCATTTCTTTGCACAAAAAACACATGGAAGAAATAGGGTGCTCAACCCATCTTATGAGGACCCAGAAGATGATTTTTCCCACCTTTAAAGGAGCTAGATGAGTTCACTTTGAAGCACTCTACACTTGGAGGAACCTTGGAGGCATAGTTTTCCCTTTGGTCATTCCTTTTCCTTGCTTTGTGAGCCATGTGCCCACTTCATAGCAGTTTTTTGATCCTTATAATAAATATTTTGAAGGTCTATACACCCTTTGAAGGGTCATTTATTGGAGTTACATGAGCCTATATCAAAGAAAAAGGGTTTAGTGCCCACTTTGAAAAACATTTGGAGGTGGAACTCCCTTGTTTAGTGGAGGATCTGTTACAGCTGTAGGAGAACTTGAAGGTCGCCCTCTCCCACTTTTTCGATGGCATTTGGAGCCCTTGTACCCACCTTGGAAGAGAAGTTTGGGGTTGTCTTCCCACTTGAGAGGCTTTTGGTGGGTAGATTTAAAGACTTCCTAGATAAGCTATGTTGTTGATGGGCCTTGGGAGGCTGGATGCCATGCCAACAAGCCCTTCATCCCATTCATTTATGGAGATGGGCACTTTGTGAGGGATCATTCCCCTTGACCATTGTACATGTGGCATGAATTCCCCTAAATTCATGTAATTTCCGTTAATTAATTGTACAAGAGGGCCTTTGCACCTCCTTAAGCTAGAATTGGTTATTTTAGCTTAGAAAAATAATATTTCACTGCGAGGGAAATTGAGCACCTCCTCTATAAATATAGGTGCTTTCCTTTAATTTTCTTATGGTTGGATTTGGGGGAGAAATATCTTAGAAGGTATAAAATTTCTGTGATTTTTCTCTCTTACAATTTGGCTATGGATGGAAGAGTTGAGTGACTTTTGTTGGGTGCAATTGGAATGTGTGTGATCTCTTTTCATGGATGCTTATGGTAGATATTGGACGATGCTTTTTGAAGTAAGTTGATTTATTTAATGTTTCCTGGTATGTTGGAATGTGTGTAATTAGGAAAGGTAACTAAAACACTCTATGTAGCATCTAGCCAGGCTTAAACTCACGAATGAGGTGAAAGCACCCAATTTTTCCACAACAATCATCTTAATGCAGACCAGTGAGATAATCATTCATCTTACATATCTAAAGGTAAATATCATAATCTAGTATACGTGGTTTCAATAGAGCTTAGAGGTACTGTTACCCACATTTTTGTTTAAGACAAAAATGGAGCTATCCCAATTCAATATATGTTGGTAATACATTATGAAACATATCAACTATACTGGCATGGGACCATACTTCCTGAAGTGTGAGGAAATGTATTATTATAATGGCTCTAGTTTGATACGTGAATTTGAATGCATGAGAAAGGTAACAATAGATGATATCATAGGCTCTGATCTCCTGGAAGATCCCTCTACAGAATCCATATAGTGCACAGGAAAGGAGGGTGATAACACAATAATACAAGGACCAGAGGAGGGATAGTGGATGGGTGAAACCTGTCTGATGGAAGAACTGTTCACATGTCAGTAGTACTCCTGTAGTGAGCAGTGAAACAAGGATAAGAGACCTTTCTAAGGTTTGTACTGTTATGGAAACCAATATTCACAATGTCATAATTAAGGATTCATCTTGACAAAGACAAGAGGAGTGTAAATTTGTAAGCCTATCCAGGGAGGTCTGCCTCGAATGCAGTCAGTACAGTCCCATCCTATTTCAATGACACTCAACATCAAGCAACTAAAACTCCCAAACACATGATCACTGGAGTTCAAAGAATTTGGGAAGACAACTAACATGATGGCTATAGGTGCATCTTTTGGAACGCTGTCAGCTGCATAACTAGAGGCTGAGAAGAGACCTTGAGCAGGGCATGCAAATGTAAATAGGATACCACAGAAATTATGCCTGCAATCATAAACCAAGTCTTGAACTAACTTGGAACCTGAAGGGAGGAAAAGAATACAGAGAACAGTGCCTAATTTCATAGCAGAAGTTGCCCAAGAGAATTAATTGGTGTAAGGTATCTCTCCTGTGTATAATATATATAGGTATGTGCACTGGAATTAAAAAATAAAATTAAAGGAGGGGGGGAGGACAACCTAAATTTGGGCCAAAATCAAATTTTGTTGTTGGAACCAACCTTTATTTAAGGTGATTTGTACACATGTGAAATGAAATTTATGATGGGCTTACCTGTGCGTGTAAAGTCTTGTGACCATTGCTAGGAGTAATTTTCTCATCCTATGGGGGATTTCCTATTCAAGAGCCCATTTCTTTGCACAACAGACACATGGAAGAAATGGGGTGCTCAACCCAGCTTATGAGGACCCAGAGGATGAGTTTTCCCACCTTTAAAGGAGCCATATGAGTTCACTTTGAAGCACTCTACACTTGGAGGAATCTTGGAGGCGTAGTTTTCCCTTTGGTCATTCCTTTGCCTTGCTTTGTGAGCCATGTGCCCACTTCATAACAATTTTGTAACCCTTATAATAAATATTTTGAAGGTCTATACACCCTTTGAAGGGTCATTTATTGGAGGTACATGAGCCTATATCATAGAAAAAGGGTTTATTGCCCACTTTGAAAGACATTTGGAGGTGGAACTCCCTTGTTTAGTGGAGGATTTGTTACAGATGTGGAGGAACTTGAAGGTCCCCCTCTCCCACTTAGTCAATAGCATTGGGAGCCCTTGTACCCACCTTGGAGGAGAATATTTGGGGTTGTCTGCCCAATTTAGAGGCTTTTGGTGGGCAGATTTAAAGACTTCTTAGATAAGCTATGTTGTTGATGGGCCTTGGGAGGCTGGATGCCATGCCAACAAGCCCTTCATCCCCTTCATTTATGGAGATGGGCACTTTGTGAGGGCTCATTCCCCTTCATCATTGTACATGTGGCATGAATTCCCCTAAATTCATGTAATTTTCGTTAATTAATTATACAAGAGGGCCTTTGCACCTCCTTAAGCTAGAATTGGGGTTTTAGCTTAGTAAAATAATATTTCACTGCGAGGAAAATTGAGCACCTCCTCTATAAATATAGGTGCTTTCCTTTCATTTTATCATGGTTGGATTTGGGGGAGAAATCTCTTAGAAGGTCTAAAATTTATGTTACAATTTGGCTATGGATGGAACGGTTGAGTGACTTTTCTTTCTTGGATGCAATTGGAAATTGTGTGATCTCTTTTCATGGATGCTTATGGTAGATCTTGGACGATGCTTGGTGAAGTAATTTGATTTATTTACTTTTACCTAGTATATTGGAATGTGTGTGATTAGGAAAGGCAATGAAAACACTATATGCATCATCTGGCCAGGTTTAAACTCAGAATTTCTCAACAAAGACACAATCACACAAAAGACACACTTATTTTTTTTAGGAAACCCAACAGGGAAAATATTCCTCCTTGATGTGGCTATTTTATTGATTGTTCTTGAGCACTTGGATCTATTACAAAGTAATATTTCTCTCTTGAGAAAGTGTTATTATTCTCATAAAAATCCCAGCTAATGTAATTGATCTTGGCCTTCCTTGATCACAACTTGATCTCGGTTCCTGCACACAATTGATCCTCTGTTGCCGCCTTGACTTGCTCTGAAAACCCTGCTCTCTTCTCCTTAATATTGCACACTTGTGACTTACTATTGCTTAGGACACAAGCTTTGCACACAATCAATCTCTTATTCCCTGGCACTCTTGTTCCTCCTATTTCTTAGGACATAATTCCTGCACTCTCCACAATCAAGGCTCCTCTAAAAAACTCATGAGATGTCTTGTCACACAAACCTTTGTGCATAAAAAAATTGTCCTTTCCTCATGTATTTTTCCTCTCTTTATAGATTCGATCCATGCTAAATAGTAAATTAGGCTATTTCAGATTTAGAACTCGAGTTTTTGATTGACGATTTAACTGAGAGTGACACTCTTTCTCCCTCCAATCAACATTGGAGTTCTTAATTCATTCATACTTCAATCAAGACTGAAGCTCAAAAATTTTCTAACTGAACTCATAACTGCCACCCAATCATGTATTTAAACTGACAAAAACTCTTCTTATAACTAAAGCTTGAACTCCACGCATGCTAAATTGATGATTATTCCAGTAAACTAGAAATAAGTCATCCTAACTGAAGTCTAACTCATGAGGACAATTTGAGGTCTTCACTGGCTAAGGCACAAGACAAAATACCTTGCTCGCTACATTTTCGACAGTAAATCATTTATTCAAGTTGTTTAATTGAAAAAATCCTAGGTGCAACTTACCTATAGCACTCTCTTTTTGAGTTCTTGTGTTTGGATGGTTATACTTTCTCTTATGTTGGATTTCTTTCTCAAGCTGATTCTATGGGTTCATCTGTAGTGTGATCATTTTTTTTTCTGAATAAGACTAATTTCTATTATATAGTACAAAAAAGTACAGTCATGTTGCCCCTTGGGGGGAAACCAACTCACAGAAATAGTTCAAAAAATCAGAAATGGGGTTGCCCCAAGGGGGGAAACCAACTCATAGAGAGTACCATAAAACATAGGATGAGATGCCCCAGATGGGAAAACTAGCTGTTGACAGAGTAGTCATAAAACTAAGATTACTGTGCATAAGAAAAGTAAGGAAATAAACTGTAGCAAGGCCTGAAAATACTAGAGACAAAGGAGTGATGGCACTACTGAAGCTGGTCCTTCGCATCCTGTTGTTGCATATGCGGAGGTTCTTCCACAATGTAGCACCCATCATCAGAGAGAGCTTCCTCCTTCTTGGAGAGCTAAGGAGCCCACTCCGGCATGGAGGTAGAGCGAGTGCCTATATCTTCCACATTGTCAGGTTGCCTGAAGCCTTCAACAGAGCTGCTGCTCATGATGTAAGAGGTTTCCTACAGGGTTTTCACAGGTAGGGCCACCATTTTTCTGGGCAGTGGGGAAGAAGAGAGAGAGAGTGTGGATTTTCTCAGCCTCTTCCTAAAACCAGAGCTGGAATTATCTTGTTGAATTTCCAAAATTTGAATTGAGAGATGGGCTTAAAGATTCTGGTGGTTAGAAACCTTCATTGCATCCAAGGCCAATAAGAAAGCCACAATGCGCTCCGCCAAGAGCAGAATTGGAGGGCGAGAGGGACCACCACGACCACCACCACTGCGGAAATGCATACAATGGTGGCAAGGCATGATTTCTGTGGAGTGCTAGGGATGAAAGGGAGGGACACAATGAGTGGAAAGAGACTAATGAGCATGGGACATGTTAGCCACCTATAAATTTTTTTATGCCAAGAGGTGGCTAGACTTTTTTCTTCAAGCCTTCAAGAGATAGTTTCCTTTGAAAACCTATCATCTTTTGAAGACTTATGATATTCTTTCTTCCTTTTGAATTTAACTTCACTACTGTTTCCCTCATTAAAACCTGGAAAATTTGTTGTTTTCCTGGAGAAAAAGACTACTAAAAACCTATTTTTTCACTTTACCCCTCTTTTCACTCATACTTAACCTCCATTTCATCCCCTTTTCCTCATAAAAGTTCCTCCATTTTCCTCATTTTAACCTTCAAAATCACTTCAAGCCCCTTTAAAATCATTTGGTCTCCTTCCATTTGTTTCAAAAAGCCTTATTTTCTCTACCAGAACCCTCATTTTCCCTTAAAAACTATGTTTTCTAAGCCAAAAGACAGTCTTTTTCATTATAAAAAGTTCTAGCCCCCGAGGGCTTAACTTTCATAACCCTCCGCTTCATAGGACCTTAAGCCCTGCAACTGGGCGCTTAAAGATCCTAAAATCCTCTTCTAAACTCGGAAAAAAACTTTTTCTCCTTTTTATTTCATAAAAAACCCGACTTTCATATATTTTAACAAAGAACCAACAGTTTATTGTTTGGTGGATTGTCGGCCATTGATCTAAAACCGATCAACAGTCGTCGAAATCTCGCATTACAAATTTTTAATGGGTGCACTTAAATGGTTCCTTTCCCTTTTCCCTAATTCTAATAGGCCCCTTTTTGGCTAAACCCCAAAACCACTTCCCCGCCATATAACCCACACCCAAGACTAGGTGTTAAGCCCCGAGCGCTAATCGCAAACGGAGGTTTGCAATGAGCACATTTCTTTTGTTAAAAGAATTTCTCCAATGCGATTGATATTTGTTCTGCCGCCCTCTGCTGTGATCTAAGTTGTCGATCTTTATAGATCCGACGGTCAGCGCTAATCGCATCACGCCCCGCCACATCTATTTGTCAACCGCTGATTCAATCCTGGCCATTGATCTCTCCTAGATCTAACCACCCACGCTTAATCGCAACAAAATTTTTCAAATTTGTCTTCCTCTCCCCTCCGTCGATTGCGATCCTGCGATTGCATCTGGGCATTTCACTTCACTCATCCGACGGTCCAGATCAAACCTTACATGCGTTGTTATTTCATAAACCCTGCTATGTAAAGCCTGTTCGGTGAAGATCCGCCGTTGATCTCTGCAGATCAACGGTCCACAATCACCCTTTCTCCACCCAACCTCTGCTTCATATTCCATTTCATTAGCCCCAAGATTAAATCTGAGCCGTTAATCTGTTTGATCCAACGGTCCATATTCAACCCCGTAGGCCCAACTCCTTTGGGACCTACCTCCCCACCGATAAATCCTGACCGTCCACTCCCTAATCCAACGGTCCAGATCAAAACCACCTTTATCCTGCCCCACCTTCTTCCACCCATGCAACTTGTCTTATCGTGCTCTCATCGCCACCATTGGATCTGCCGCCTTTCATCCGACGGCCAAGACTCCATATCGCGTAACTTTGAGTTTGGAAGTTAATTCCTAAAAATTACGCAATATGGGCGGTTCATAAAGTACATGTGTCGACCAAAGACGCATATCACGTTCAAAAAGTCAAAACCGCCTTTCCCTCTTTTCCCTGCGCGAAAACCATCCTGGTTTTCCGCCAAACCACCTTTCTCCATTACATTGCATCCTCTGATTTAATCTCTGCCATCCGTTCTTTTAATCCAACAGTCCTGATTGCACCTAACCATTAAGCCATCACCCTCCACCATTTTTCCCAGAGATTTCATCAAAGGATATCCGCTGTCGATCTTTGTTTATTAATCTAATCCAATGGCCTAGATCCCTCTGCGTCCCCGAAATTTCATTTAAACCTTTTTCGCTGCCGATAAAGGTTTTTCTCAATTTTCACTACATTTTCACCCATTTTCATTATAATATTCCCCCCTCTGCATTATAATCTCTCGATTAATCTCGCCCGTTGATCAATCTGATCTAACGGCCCAGACTTAATCTAACTCTCATTCACCCAATCGCCTCTCCTTTGATCCCAGAGAGCAATCCTCGCCATTGGATGCTTTCATCCAATGGCTGCAACCTAACCTCAACCTCAAAAGTAGTTTGACCCATCCATGCAGGATTTTTATAAATTTTGTGTATTTTGCAGGTTTTTTGAAGGATTTTCCATTGTTTTAAAAGGAAATCAAGGGCTGAGGATGACGATCCCCCAGGCCTTTATTCATAAAGGAAATCACTCTGCAGGGTTTTCCCATTGTGATTTACCAGTGCTTCATGAACACTGGCGACATTGAGAACCCCCTATAAGCACCTGCGCAGCAACAAAACATAGTGAACCATTGATCTGATAAAGAGTATCAGTATCCAGGGATAAAATCAAAAGCAGAAAACCTATTTGAAGACTGTTAACATAGTTTTGGAAGGATTAAGGCATTAATTCGATTAATCAAAGACCTGATCCACGATTAAAGATAGTTTGAAGACCAGAAGATAGAAATTAGGCTTCATTAAGCCTAAAACACATAACTCAAATAAATTAAAGGTGTTTTAGGTTAAAACAATAATATCTATCAGTCCGAGAAGCCTCCACTACCACATCAGAGGCTAATTGAATCCTCTGCAGCTACCAAAGGCCACCTACAGCCTAAAAAAATCAAGAGAAGGCCTACTTATTACTTAAATAGAAGATATTTGCATAAAGACACCTGAGAAGTTATTAACAAAGAAAGAACAAATTCTGAAACTGTCAGGGGAGTTATTATAAGGGATAAGTAAGCCTCAAAGTCAATCTTTTTACCCATTTAACCTAAAAATAGCAGAAACAGAGTACATGAAAGATAAGTATAATTCAACGCTCTCCTGCCTTAGGCCTTGCATGGTTCTCGAGGCTAGGAGTTGCATTTAGTGTAGAATTTATTGCATTTTAGACCTAAAGCTCTTCCACCTTCTCATTTATTCTATAAATACTTCTGAAAGAAGATGAGAAGTTGTTGGTTGATCACTAGTTGTAATACTGAAACTCTCTGAAATGATACATAGTCTGTTGAAGTTGAAGAAGAAATTGAAGTCTTGGAAGCCCTGATGATGTTGTTGCATGCTTGTTCTTGAGAAGGCTCTATCATTGGATTAATGAGCTTGGTTGTTGGTGAAGTAGTCTGAACTATTAATGTTTTCTCCTGTTTTCATTTTGTTCCATAAATTCTTACTACAGTAGGATGAAAGTTTTAGGCTAAGAAATGACTCTTGGAAGCACCTTAGACCTGTTTATCCTTCAATGTTTTATGTTTTCTTCTGCTGGGATTTTAGAGTCTTTTATCTCTCTCTTTAGTCCTCATGCTTGTTTATTTCTCTAATAGTTCAAATAGTTGGTTTCAGCATGATTTATGGTTCTCCCTACTTGTCTGCTGCCACTTAAAGGTTGTTATTGAAGTCTCCCTTTGAAGTATCTTTGTTTATAGTGAACCAAGGAGGTTTGTTTTGATCATGCCCTTTGTCCTTGCTTAAACAGTTGTCTTAAAGTTCTTTTATAGTTGTGATCATAGATGTATTAGGTGTTCCCTCTTCTATGACTACAATTATCAGTAAATATTTTATGTTTTCTAAGTCATTTGAAATAAAATCTTTGAGGAAATAGGATGTGCTCCTGAATCTTAGATTTCATTTTAAAATTTGTATTGAAGTCATTATTTTCTTAAAGTGCGGTTTGTAGAATTTATGGTTAGCCCTGTCTATCAAATACCTTTTTATTATTCAAGTTATGTTTCCAAATTCCCTTTGTTGAGAGTTAAACTTCTCTTTTCTAAACCATTAATGTCCATCTCATTCATAAACTAAAGGATCCTATGGCCAAGTTAGATTTTCCCTTTTATATCCCATATCCATTGATAAGTTTGTCATAACCTCTTTTTGAATCCATTGCCCAATGAAACTGATACTCCTTCTTTCTACCTGCCTTTCCTAGACCTTTCATATTCTACTGTATCAATTCAACCAAACAAACAAACAAACACTTGCACTTAATAACTAGTCTAAAATCCATACTAAAAAGCAAACAAGACAAACCTCTACAAAACAAATAAATTTGAAAGAGCCCTCTCTAAGAATAGGAGGACTAGATCCTGGAACTCTAAAGATTGGTTTTATGTTGCCTTGTCTTTTGATTCGCCAAACTATCAAAACACGGGAGACCAACATAATGGCGATCACGGTGGGACCTACTGAGAATACAGTTTCTTGAAAACACTTCTTAAAACTCTTTAGGCCCTTAACTTGACCAAGAACACCTTGTGAACTTATCCCACCGCTCACACCAACATAATGGAGATCACGGTGGGACCTACTGAGAATACAGTTGCTTGAAAACAATTCTTAAAACTCTTTAGGCCCTTAACTTGACCAAGAACACCTTGTGGACTTATCCCACTACTCACACCAACATAATGGCGATCACGGTGGGACCCTGAGTTTAAAAACCTTAAAACAACACATTAATTGTCTAGTACAACATAAGTAACTTTCTTCAAGCACTACCAATCATAATGGTAATCATGATAGGGCTTATTTGAATCAGTGGAAAACTAATTAACCCTTAGTATTCTCATAGAACCTTATCAAACCTTGAAGGAATCAGTTACCAAGCCATAAGAGTGAACTCTCTTTGTTTTAAACAACTTAGCTAAGTGTTAAATCAGATTTAGGACACTCTCATAACCTATAAGACCGAAAAAAACTCAGAAAAACCCAAATACATTTTAGTTTGGCTTCATAATAGACATGGTGGTGGAACCATCCCATATTTTACCTTCATAAAAGCTAATAATTTTCCACCTAGCGACTCCACTAGCCCCAGTAGGCCTATTACTCATCTAGGTCTCCAGATCTCTTTAGGACTGTGTTAACCAGCCTCGAAGAAGTTTAGAAGCCTAGTCCCATACTATATAAGACATTGTGAGAGGTAAAAACTTCCAAAAACAGTGCCTAAAAACCTTAACCTCTCCCATTTTTGAAAAACAGTCTGGCTTCACATAGGATCAACACTAGATCTCATCCAAACCCTAATCCTCCTTTAATAGTTGACAATCCAGAGAGAATTCTGTGGTAGACTTATAAGTCTGGAAAATCAACTGCTAATAGGAGCCTCTTAAGAACAAAATCTGTCCCTGAAAACCTTGTTGACTTAGAGGATTTACACTTTGATTTACATCATACAAAGAACATCTTTAGAACTAAATCTCAAGATGATTTTAACCAAACTGATCTTAACATTGCAGATTTGCAACAGAGCTTTAGTAGAGAAGCCTCACCTTCCACTCCTCCTGATTCACAGCTTCTTCGCCACTTTATCCTTTTCCATAACAAATCTGCTCAAAACTAGTTTGTTGGCCCAAGTGTTTCTTCCACTCCAATCCATACTACCATTGTTCAAAACACTCCATTTCAACCCACTTTCACTCTTGTAAATCCACCTTTCTTTCCAACCATGGCAACATGGTATGCCCCATTAGTGTTACCACAACCTCTGCTTCCCTTACCAAATGAGTACCAATCCAAATTTCCTCATTTCACTGGAAAAGATTCTACAACAGCTCAACATCATGTAGATAGGTTGGAAGATGCTTTTGATTACATGGAGATAGAAGAGGAAACCATTAAGATGAGAATATTTTCCCAAATTTTAGGAGGGGATGTAAAGAAGTGGTTTAAAAACTTACCTCCTAACAGCATCAATGATCTCCCTAATTTGCATCAAACATTCATCGACAAATGGGAAATGAAAAATAACCCTCTCCAAATACTAGCAGAGTATAGTAGTCTCAAAAGAAATCAAGGGGAGAGTGATCATGACTACTCCACTAGGTTTAACAGTGTTTACAATGCTCTTCCACCTCACATGAAACCTCCCCAAGGCATGGCCTTAGTAATATGCCCTGAAGGTTTTGATGCTGAAATGGCTTATCAGCTAAGGGAGAGGGATTACTTAACATTATAAGACATGCAGAAAGGAGCTGTGAGCATAGAAGCAAACATAATTGAGAAAAGAAATAGGTTGAGATCAGAGAAGAGGGTAACTTATAAATATGACATTGCACCCTCAACCTCAACTTCTGACACTAAAATTGATAACCTAGTGAAGGTAATGGAGAGGATGCTTGAAAAGATCAACTTGAATGATAGAGTGCCACCAAGAGAACCTCAAAACAACCAAAACAGAAATAGAAATCAGAATTATAGAAGAGAAAACAATCAAGATAAGAAAAAATAAAATGACCAATAGATTAGACCTCCCTTCCAAAAAAACTATGTAGATCAATATGAGGAAGATAGGGAGATTGAAAGGTTGGGAGAAGGTCATGTAAACTTGATTGGATCAGACAATGGGGATGATGTTTTTCTCACTAAAGAAGAACAAGGTTTCTTCTCTGATCAAAATACAAACACATATGAAGATTCTGATGGCTATAGATTGGGGTTTGAAAATGCAATCATGGAGGTGCACAAACAATATGATCTTAGGAGCAAATGGAACGTAGATAATTCAAAATATAAAAACACTAGTATTGCTGTCAAGAAAAACACAGATGCTCATCCTAAGAAGATAGCAGAGAAAACCAACATTTTGGCTAGGAAACCAGATTCAAATAAAGAGAAAAGTAGCCAGCCTAATGTTGAGCAAAACATCCCTAGCACTTCAGCTAGTGGACCTAATAAAACTGTCCCAATTACCAATCCGAATAAAGTTCAGCAAATCAAAATTGCTAAAATAAATTCGATTGAAAAAACAGATGTAAATATGACCAAATCAATTGTTCCTTTCAGCCTTGAGGGAGAGATTGCAAAGATAAAAATTACCATCCCCTTAGCTGAACTAGTAACCCAAGAAGTGTACAAAAGCCAAGTTTTGAAAGCTTTGAACTTAGGAAGTGATACTGATACATTAAACTTGACATATGACCAACCTGAATTTTTATTTGGTCCAGAAGTTGAAGGAAAATACCAAGAAGGGGTTGTCCCTCCCTTCTATGTTAGTTTGAACGTACATGAGAAAATTTTACACAATGCCATGTTAGATTCTAGAGCTTCACACAATCTAATGCCCAAGGTAGTAATGGAAAGCTTAGGCTTAGAAATTACTAAACCATACAAAAACTTGTATTCCTTTGACTCAAGAAAAGTCAAATGTTTGGGTTTAATCAAAGATTTATGTGTTAACTTATCTCAAATCCCCGCTAAGATTCTAGTAATGGACATAGTTGTAGCTGACATTCCCCCTAAGTATGGCGTGCTTTTATCAAGATCATGGGGAGCCAAACTTTAGGGAAGCCTTCAAATGGACATGTCTTATGCCACCATCCCTGTTTTTAACCAAAATAGAAGATTATACAGGGAATCTCACATGAAATACATGGTGAGCAACATAGATAAACCAAATAACTCTCCCATCTATTCTATTCAATCAAGTTTAGATTCTTTTATCTTGTACGATGGAGATGAAATCACTCAACTAGAAAAGGAAAACATAAACCCAATCAGTTTACCAGAACAATCAGAACTTTCCTCAAATCAGATACAAAACATTGGCAATCAACAGCAACAAGAGAATGAAAATAAGGCTGATATACTTTGGACAATAAACTTTGATGGATCTTGTAATAAAACAAGTGCAGGTGCAGGTGTGTGGATTCAAAATACAAATCAGAGTTTTTCATATAAATTGGATTTCCCATGCACCAACAATATTGCTAAGTATGAAGCACTTCTCCTAGGCTTACAATTTCTTAAACAATTAGAAGCCCAAAAGATATCAATCTTAGGAGATTCTGAACTAATCATAAGACAAATCAAAGGAGAATACTCAGCTATAAATCCAAGGCTTAGGGAATATCGAAATGTTGCCCTTGATTTATTAAAAACCTTTGAAAAGTATGAACTTGTTTTCATTCCAAGAGCACTAAATCATCTAGCAAATGAACTCTCTTTCAATGCCAGCAACTGCCAAATACCTGAGATAAATGAGCAGCTTAGCGTAAAGGTAAAACACAAGCCTGCAGTGCCCGATAACGAAGATCACTGGTAGGTGTTTGATTCTGACAAACACATAGATGATTTCTTAAAATCAGAAAATAATTTTTCCATACCAATATCAGAAACCAGCCATAAAGAAAACTGTCTGTATATTGAACAAATCCTAGAAGTTGAAATAACGCATTCTGCTAATATAAGTCACTGTGAGAATCATTTTGAAGCAGAATTAATTGACAACATAGACCAAGAAGACTTGGAGGTTTTACAATGCAAGAGTGATACGATTCCAAGAGGTCTCACACCTTTAGAACACCTTTTCAACTTTAATGATGTAGCCAAAGAACCGAGAATGGAGCCTATGGAAACAGATGTAGAAGAACATAACATAGGCAGCCTAGCAAAACCCAAGATGATTAAACTATCCAACACTCTCCCAACTCACATAAAATTGCAATACATAGAGCTATTCAAAGAGTTTAAAGATGTTTTTTCTTGGGGATACAAAGGTCTGAAATCTTATGATACTAGCATCATTCAGCACAAGAATCCTTTGAAGGAAAATCAAAATCCTTTTAATCAAAAACTAAGGAGAATAAACCCTATTTTATTACCTTTAGTTAAAGCAGAAATTGAAAAGATGCATGATGTTGGGATTATAGTACCAATTAGATATTCAGAATGGGTATCAAACTTAGTTTCTGTTAGGAAAAAGACAGGGGAAATCAAGCTCTGTATTGACTTCAGAAATTTAAATAGAGCCTGTCTAAAAGAAAACTACCCTTTGCCCAAGATGGACCATATACTTCAAAGGGTAGTTGGGTCAAAAAGGATATCACTGCTAGATGGGTTCTCACGTTACAACCAGGTGTTAGTGCTCCCAACTGATCAAATCAAAATTGCTTTTACTGCACCTTGGGGCACCTTTATGTATGTCAAAATGCCTTTCGGATTGATGAATGCGGGGGCCACCTTCCAAAGGCCCATGGACATAGCCTTCTCCGAAGATATTGGCTATTTCATAATCATTTACCTTGATGACATAACCGTTTTCTCAAAAACTGATGACGAACATTTGATTCACTTGAGAAAAGTTTTCGAGAAGTGTAGGAAATTTGGCTTATCTTTGAATCCCAAGAAAACACTCTTTAGTCTCCAAGAAGGTAAATTTCTTGGTCACATAATTTCAGAAGAGGGAATTAAAATAGACCCTAAAAGGATAGATGGCATATTGCAAATCAACCATCCAAGAAACCTCAAAGAATTACAATCTTTCATTGGGAAGATTAATTTTTTGAGTTTTATCCCCAACCTTGTCGAGCTATTAAAAAACATCACAAACATGCTTAAGAAAGATGTAGGTGTGAAATGGACTACACAAGCTAAACAATCATTCGAACTGGTTAAACAAGCTCTTACTCAAACACTAGTCTTGATTAGTCTAGACTTCACCAAAGACTTTTATATCTTTTCTTTTGCATCTGAGCATACAATAGCTGCAGTTTTACTTCAAAATAATGACTTGGGGCAAGAACAACCAATATCCTTCTTTAGTAGGGCCTTAAGAGATGCTCCTCTCAAATATAACATCATGGAGAAGCAAGCCTTAGCATTGGTGAAAGCATTAAAAGACTTTAGAGTCTATATTTTACACTCTCACATAATTGCTTTTGTTCCACATACTGTTGTCAAGGATATTCTAAGTCAAGACCCTGATGGTAAAAGGGGAAAATGAATTGCAACTATTCTTGAATATGACTTAGAAATCAGGCCCACCAAACTAGTTAAAGGGCAAGTATTAGCGAAACTTATGGCTGAGTCTAACTTCCAAGCACTAGATATAAACATGGTAGATGTGTTGGAAGAGATAGAAGAATCTACTGCTCCTTTCATTGAAGAAACATTTTTGAATTCTCCTTGGTATGCTGACATTATTTATGTTCTTTTGTATTTGAATGCCCCTCCTTCTTTGTCTAAAACTAAAGCTGGATTTTTGAAACAGAAAGCTTTGAGTTATTGCATCTTAGATGGGGTATTATATTGGAAAAATTTTGTTGGAATTTTTCTTAAATGTTTACTTGAAGATGATGCAGGAAAAATAATGCATGAGCTGCATGAAGGAGAATATGGAGGACACCTCTACTGGAAGGCCACAGCAAACAAATTCCTCAGATCTGGTCATTATTGGACCACCCTTTTCCCACACATTGAAAATTTGGTCATGTCTTGCCATAAGTGTCGAATTTTTGATGGCAAAGAAAACTCCTTCCCTTACCGTTACATCCTATCAATGTAGAGGCACCCTTTCAACAATGGGGCTTAGACTTCATTGGGGAAATTCCCCCATCTTCATCAACCCAACATAAGTGGATCCTCACTGCCACTGACTTCTTTACCAAGTGGATAGAAGATATACCCTCTAGGAATTCCAATGACTCTATCATTATCAAGTTCCTTGAAACAAATATCCTATCCAGATTTGGTTGTCCTAGAAAAATCATAATTGATAATGCTGCTGCCTTTAAATCCAAGAAAATGGTTGATTTTTGTCACAAATACCACATTACCTTGGGCCATTCTACTGCCTACCATCCCCAAGGAAATGGATTAGCTAAATCCTCCAATAAGAGCTTCATCAATATCATCAAAAAGCTATTGGAGTAAAATCAGAAATCATGGCACAGTAAATTGGTTCATGCCTTATGGGTTGATAGATTAACTACAAAGAAATCAATAAATATGTCCCCTATCAGCTAGTCTATGGCATGGATGCATTCTTTCCCACTTCATTAGGAGTTCCAGTAATGAAACTCCTTCAAGAATTACAGATTGAAGAGAATGATATGCAAAGAAGAATCAATCAAACAATTCATTTACAACAGACTAGAGAAGAAGTCTATGAAAGAACACAGTTAGTCCAAGAAAATATATATCAAGAAGCTATTTGACAAGAGAACTAAGGCAAACAATTTCCAAGTTGGAAATTTTGTTCTTAAATGGGATTCAAGAAGAGAAGAGAAGGGAAAACATGGCAAGTTTGAGAACTTGTGGAAAGGACCCTATATTATTCATGCTGAGAGGGGTCACAATGCATTTTTCCTGAAAGAATTGAATGAACAAGATTTATATGGAGGTCCTGTCAATGGCAGGATGCTCAAGCATTACTTCTGCCAAGAGTCATGAATTTCAAAGCATTTTATTTTCCATTGTAAATATCATTGTTAAACATTGCATTCAAAGTTAGAAAAATAAAAATCCAAAAACAATAGAAAAGAGAAAAGAGGGCAGATTGTAAAACAAGAAAGGTAGAGCCCCATACCAAAAAATAGAAACAAAATCTGAAAGTGTGCAAGCTCAAATGCCACTCCTAAAGAACACACTTCTAGTTAGTCATACAGCCTAATCATGACTAATTAGTTTTTCAATTTATTGCTGATAGGTTAGTGAATTAGATTTTCCAAACAGCTCAATCTTGGCTTATCAGTAAGGTAGACTAGGTTAGAAGAAAGAAGGTTCAAACATGCTCAAAACTTGAACCTATGAGATTGATGAAAAAATGGTTCTAATATCCCTAAAACTTGAGCCAGAGAACAAAGAGAAATAAAGCTCAAACAAGCCTAAAGACAAAGCTGAAAAGATAGTGAAGGATGTTTTCAATTTTCAGATCTTAAGCCTTCTTATTTTGTTTTAAATTTTCTGCAAATAAAAATCTATGTGTAGCTTGTTTTGATGCCATAGATCAGCAACAAGTTAGACTGTTTAATCCTAGCTTGTCTACTTTTAAATTTCTTGTTTTAGAAATTAGAGAATAAAAATCTGTTAGACAGTCTAATCCTAATAGATAGTAGTTAGGTAGAGAAGCTTATGAACTCAATTGTTTAATCTGAGTTCATGGATAAATAAGATTAGACTTAGATTAGTTTTTATTTTTCAAAAAGAATAAAATTTTGTTGAAGAGAGTTTGCCAGTCTAAATGCACTCTAAAAAGAAGAAAAAATGTTAGGATCATTAGGAATGGGTAGGTAGACATGTTGTTTTGATAGAATTCCATTGTTTAAATTTGCTGCAGAGATCATCAAAGGGAAAGCTTGTTGCCCAATGGATTAAGGCACTAGTGTACTAAAAAGCTAGAGATTAATAGTTGAGGTTCTAGACACCTAAAGAACCAGTTGTCTTCCCCAAGTGGAGCCACTGTTAGCCACCTATAAATTTTGTTATGCCAAGAGGTGGCTAGACTTTTGTCTTCAAGCCTTCAAGAGATAGTTTCCTTTGAAAACCTATCATCTTTTGAAGACTTATGATATTCTTTCTTCCTTTTGAATTTAACTTCACTACTATTTCCCTCATTAAGACCTGGAAAATCTACTGTTTTCCTGGAGAAAAAAACTGCTAAAAACCCATTTTTTTCACTTTACCCCTCTTTTCACTCATACTTAACCTCCATTTCATCCCCTTTTCCTCATAAAATTTCCTCCATTTTCCTCATTTTAACCTTCAAAATCACTTCAAGCCCCTTTTAAAATCATTTTGTCTCCTTCCATTTGTTTTAAAAAGCCTTCTTTTCTCTACCGGAACCCTCATTTTCCCTTAAAAACTCTGTTTTCTCAGCCAAAAGACAGTCTTTTTCATTATAAAAAGTTCTAGCCCCCGAGGGCTTAACTTTCATAACCCTCCACTTCATAGGACCTTAATCCCCGCAACCGGGCACTTAAAGATCCTAAAGTCCTCTTCTAAACCCGCAAAAACCTTTTTCTCCTTTGTATTTTATAAAAAACCTGACTTTCATATATTTTAACAAAGACCCGACAGTTTATTGTTTGGTGGATTGTCGGCCATTGATCTAAAACCGATCAACGGTCGTCAGAATCTCGCATCGCAAATGTTCAATGGGTGCGCTTAAATGGTTCCTTTCCCTTTTCCCTGATTTTGATAGGCCCCTTTTTGGCTAAAGCCCAAAACCACTTCCCCGCCATATAACCCACGCCCAGGACCAGGCGCTAAGCCCCGAGCGCTAATCGCAATCGGAGATTCGTGATGAGCACATTTCTTTTGTTAAAAGAATTTCTCCGATGTGATTGATATTTGTTCTGTCACCCTCCGCTGTGATCTGAGCCGTCAATCTTTATAGATCCGACGGTCAGCGCTAATCGCATTGCGCCCCGCCACATCTCTTTGTCAACCGTCGATTCAATCCTAGCTGTTGATCTCTCCTAGATCTAACGGCCCATGCTTAATCGCATCGACATTCTTCAAAGTTGTCTTCCTCTCACCTCCGCCGATTGCTATCTTGCGATCGCATCTGGGCCATTCATTTCACTCATCCGACAGTCCAGATCAAACCTTACATCCGTTGTTATTTCATAAACCCTGCTATGTAAAGCCCGTTCGGTGAAGATCCACCGTTGATCTCTGCAGATCAATGGTCCACAATCACCCATTCTCCGCCTGACCCCTGCCTCATATTCCATTTCATTAGCCCCAAGATTTAATCTGAGCCATTAATCTGTTTGATCCAATGGTCCATATTCGACCCGGTAGGCCTAAATCCTCTGGGACCTACCCCCCCTATCGATCAGTCTGAGCCGTTCATTCCTATGATCTGACGGTCCAGATCAATACCGCCTTGGCTCTGCCCCCCTCCTTCCACCCGCGCATCTTATCTTATCGCGCTCCAAACTCCACCTTTGGATCTACCCACCCTTCATCCAACGGGCAGGGACCCATATCACGTGATTTCGCGTCCGGAGGTTAATTTTTTAAATTTACGCGATATGGGTGGTTTTAAAAAGCCACGTGTCAAGCGCTAACGCATATCGCGTTCAAAAAGGCAATACCTTTTTTCCCCCTTTTCACCATGCGAAACCAGTGGTTTTTATTGCCGAAACCATTTTCCCCATTTAACATTACATTTTCTTATGTTTATTCTCCGCTGTTGATATCTATGATCTAATGGTCCCAGTTTAATCTCGCCTTTAAGTTCATCGCCCTCCACCCATCCTGCAAAGGACTTCTTAAATCAATCTCTGTTGTTGATCTCTGTTGGCTAAGTCAATCCAACGGCCCAGAATCTCAGAAACCCTGAATTTCATTTAACCCTTTATTCCCTCTGCCAAAGGTTTTTGACCATTTTCCTTTGCAATTTCTTCCATTTTCTTCCCCTCTGCATTATATAAACCCGATCAATCTCGACCGTTGATCTTTTCAGATCAACGACCCAGACTTAATCTCCACCGCCATTTACCCAACTGCCTTCCTTTGATCTCAGCAAGCAATCCTCGCTGTCGGATGCTTTCATTCAACAACCACGCTCTAACCTAAGCCTCCAAAACAGTTTTTACCTAGCCACGCAGGATTTTTATAAATTTTGTGTATTTTGCAGGTTTTTTAAAGGATTTTCCATTGTTTTAAAAGGAAATCAAGGGCCGAGGATGACGATCCCCCAGGCCTTTATTCATAAAGGAAATCATTCTGCAGGGTTTCCCATTGTGATTTACCACTGCTTCATGAACACTGGCGACATTGAGAACCCCCTGTAAATGCTTGTGCAGCAACAAAACACAGTGAACCATTGATCCGATAAAGAGTATCAGTATACAGGGATAAAATGAAAAGCAGAAAACCTATTTGAAGAATGTTAACACAGTTTTGGAAGGATTAACGCATTAATTTGATTAATCAAAGACCTGATCCATGATTAAAGATAGTTTGAAGACCAGAAGATAGAAATTAGGCTTCATTAAGCCTAAAACACAGAACTCAAGTAAATTAAAGGTGTTTTAGGTTAAAACAATGATATCTATCAGTCCGAGAAGCCTCCACTGCCACATCAGAGGCTAATTGAATCCTCTACAGCTACCAAAGCCACCTGCAGCCTAAACAAATCAAGAGAAGGCCTACTTATTACTTAAACATAAGATATTTGCATAAAGACACCTAAGAAGTTATTACCAAACAAAGAACAAATTTTGAAACTATCAGGGAAGTTATGGTAAGGGATAAGTAAGCCTCGAAGTCAATCTTTTTACCCATTTAACCTAAAAATAGCAGAAACAGAGTACATGAAAGATAAGTATAATTCAATGCTCTCTTGCCTTAGGCCTTGCATGGTTCTCGAGGCTAGGAGTTTCATTTAGTGTAGAATTTATTGTATTTTAAACCTAAAGCTCTTCCACCTCCTCATTTCTTCTATAAATACTTCTGAAGAAGATGAGAAGTTGTTAGTTGGTTGATCACTAGTTGTAATACTGAAACTCTCTGAAATAATACATAGTCTGTTAAAGTTGAAGAAGAAATTGAAGTCTTGGAAGCCTGATGATGTTGTTGCATGCTTGTTCTTGAGAAGGCTCTATTATTGGATCCATGAGCTTGGATGTTGGTGAAGTATTCTGAACTGTTAATGTTTTCTCCTGTTTTCATTTTGTTCCATAATTTCTTACTACAGTAGGATGAAAGTTTTAGGCTAAGAAATGACTCCTTGAAGCACCTTAGACCTGTTTATCCTTCACTATTTTATGTTTTCTTCTGCTGAGGTATTTTAGAGTCTTTAATATCTCTCTTTAGTCCTCATGCTTGTTTATTTCTCTAATAGTTCTAATAGTTGGTTTCAACATGATTTATGGTTCTCTCTGCTTGTCTGTTGCCACTTAAAGGCTGTTATTGAAGTCTCCCTTTGAAGTATCTATGTTTATAGTGAGCCAAGGAGGTCTGTTTTGATCATGCCCTTTGTCCTTGCTTAAAAATTTGTCTTAAAGGTCTTTTATAGTTGTGATCATAGATGTATTAGGTGTTCCCTCTTCTATGACTGCAATTATCAGTAAATCTTTTATGTTTTCTAAGTCATTTGAAATAAAATCTTTGAGGAAATAGGATGTGCTCCCGAATCTTAGATTTCATTTTAAAAGTTGTTTTGAAGTCATTATTTGCTTAAAGTGCGGTTTGTAGAATTTATGGTTAGCCCTGTCTATCAAATACCTCTTTATTGTTCAAGTTATGTTTTCAAATTCCCTTTGTTGAGAGTTAAACTTCTCTTTTCTAAACCATTAATGTCCATCTCATTCATAAACTAAAGGATCTTGTGGCCAAGTTAGATTTTCCCTTTGATATCCCATATCCATTGATAAGTTTGTCATAACCTCTTTTTGACTCCATTTCCCAATGAAACTGATACTCCTTCTTTCTACCTGCCTTTCCTAGACATTTCATATTCTGCTATATCAATTCAACCAAACAAACAAACAGACACTTGCACTTAATAACTAGTCTAAAATCCATACTAAAAGGAAAACAAGACAAACCTCTACAAAAAAAATAAATTTGAGAGAGCCCTCTCTGAGAACAAGAGGACTAGATCCTGGAACTCTAAATATTGGTTTGATGTTGCCTTGTATTTTGATTTTCCAAACTATCAAAACATGGGAGACCAACAGGACAAATGTGCAGCAACGTGAAACGGATGAGTAGAGGGCTGATGGATGGCGGCGTGAGCAACAGATGCACATCGGGGAGAAGCATAACAGAGAACAAGAACTTGTAGAGCAAGCTTGAGAGAGAACCGGATGGAGATGCGTGAAGAATTCAGGGGGGAGATAGCAC